>CM077186.1:37785869-37860869 GCA_039654105.1 Coreius guichenoti
GGAAAAACATTAATGTCACACAAAAGCAGAACTTCAGCATTCAGAACAAACACAACTTTTGTCTTCTGTTTGCTTCTGTCCTCTCTGTTCTTCCTCAGTCTGTGTTTCTGATGTGAAATAGAAAGCACGAGTCATTTAATTTGCATCTATCCCTGACCACAATCATTATGTGTCCATTTCCGTTTCATTTTGTGTGTGTCAGAAGCTTGTGTGGACACTGATTCGGCTACGGTCAGAGACATGGGGGCGACGTGGCTGCGATGGAGGGGTCCAAAAGTTGAATTCTGCCGCTGCGCCATACGAGGAAGAGTCCGCTGTCATGAGATACCAGTGACCAGTGAGTAAACTAAACTTTTTATATATAAAATAATGTGTATATAAAGTATAAAATATATATATTTCCGTGAGTGTGAGTGTCTGTGTCCACTGGATGAAAAACAGTCCATATCTGCAGCCCCACCCCATTTTAATTATTTAAAATCATGTCACACAGAGCGTCTCCTCCCCATGAGTCACTCGCTCAAGCAGATCCAGACGATATTCTCATCCTGTGCTCTGAAATCACGGAAAAATCCCTGGAATTAAAAAAAACGTGTCATTTTGAGTTATTGCATTAGTATTACAACTTGACCACAATTTATTGATCCGTATGTTGTAAAAGTTGTTCTATTTCTAAACATAACATGATGTAATCATTATAAAAACCACTTTACACCCAATTAATTACGAATACTTTGGAAAGACCAAAATATATGTTTACTATAGAAATGTCACACAGACCAGCACATATAATTTATTAAAGTCAGAAATAGTCCACAGGATATGAGTGCACACACTGATATGTGTAATTCTGTTTCTGTTTCTGTCCCTCAGCATGTTTCATGTCTAAGTGTTATAATGGAGGCACATGTAAAGAGGCCGTTTACTCCAGTGACTTCATCTGCCAGTGTCCGCCAGGCTTTACAGGCACACAGTGTGAAATCAGTAAGTCTTCAGCATTTCATCTTATAGCGAAATACATGTTAACTACTAATACTGCTAACTATTTTTAGTATTGTTAGTTGCTAGTAAAATTACCAGTGTAAAATTTAAGACATATTTGCATGTATATACTGTATATATCATTTATCTTATATATAAATATATTTTTTAATGTAAATAAACATATTTTTCTTAAATATATAGATGCATGTGTGTGTATATATATATACATAATATATACATAATAATTATACACAGTACACACATTCCCTTTAAAAGCCAGCTGCGCACGCACCATGGTGGATTCACTATTTACATGTGAGCGGAAAGACTGAACGCTTCTCCAGAGAGGAATCCTTTTATTTTTAATATTTAAAAATGTGTGTGTGCTGTGTGTGTAATAAGCAGAGTGTACGCGGGTTGTGCACCACATATAGGCTCATATTACTAACACACCCTTTAAATAACACAAAAAATACTGCACTATTGACTTTAGAGCAGGTTTCTGTTGATCAATGGCGCAGTCGTTTTCAGTTCCTCAAAATAGCAACACGCCAACAATGCAGCTAAACACACCTGGTTTTCAGACCAGACGCCCATGGGCGAACAGATGCGCCAGTGCATTTGCTATTTAAACAACGTGGAGCTGGACGTGAACATGAGAACTGCGTCGGGGTGAAACTAGCAGAAAACATTTGCGTCGCGCCTGGCGTCGCATTGCGCCGGGTGTGTGATAGGGCCCAATATCTGCAGTATGTATAGTCTGTGCATTTAGATTAGACTGAAAGGGCTGATGGAGTCCAACTAATAGGAAAATCAGTGCATGTAAACATACCTACTGCAGTTTAACTAAATAATCATCTTTTATTAGTGTCTTGTAGCTGAATACTGTCTGCATTTCTTCCTTGCTTCTTTTAGACACAGGTGAGCGATGTTTGAGGGGTCAGGGGTCAGATTACCGTGGCACCTGGAGCATGAGCATGTCAGAGCTGGAGTGTATTAACTGGAATTCCAGTTCACTCCGAGGAAAGAAGTTCACTGCCAGGAAACCAGAGGCCAACACACTGGGACTGGGCAACCACAACCACTGCAGGTGCACATGCTCTTCCTCTTCCAGCATTCACTCATTCATGCATGACATTATTTGTCAAACATTGATGTATTTCATCATATTGCTCTTCCGTGCAGCTTGCAAATTGATGTCACCGTGCTTTTAAATTAAAATGGCGTATTGCTTTTGTGCATTTAGCTGCATTGTGTATTGTGAGTAATAATAGTGTTTTGGGTGCTTTATTCCTCAGGAATCCAGATGGAGACACTAAACCCTGGTGTTATGTTTATAAAAAGGCTCAGATCACATGGGAGTTCTGCTCTGTGCCGACCTGCATCAAAGGTACAATCATTCAGCACACACACAGACACAAACATCCATACCGCATGTGGTGTGTGCTAATGTTGTGTGCTGTGTTATGCTGTCAGACCCCTATCTAGAGTGTGCGCGGAGATCAGGTCAGACCTACAGAGGGACGAAAGCCATCACACGCAGCGGTTTGAAGTGTCTGCCGTGGGATTCACCCGCAGTGTCTCATAAGATCTACAACGCATGGAGGTCCGACGCCAGAGAGACGGGCATCGGCAGCCACAACTTCTGCAGGTACAGTGAATTATATATTCAATTCAATTAGAAATGCTTCAACATTAAGCATTTCTTAGGGCCCTATGATTTCAGCATTGCGGAAAACGCGTACGGAATCGTGGAATCCAGTCATAAAAGCTCAACCTTTACGGCAACCCGTCGAAATTGTGAAATTGTTGAAGTTGTGACAGAAATACATTACTGTTGTACAGTAGAATGTAGCTACGTCTCAATGTAATAATAATAATACGAAAAATAATTATGATAATAATAATAAACTGTTATTAAAACTTTCATTTTTTCAAGGAATAATCAAAAATTTTCTTCCATGTTTTAATTTGAACTGTAAAGCTCCTCTGCAGCACTTTGTTTGAAAAAAAAGTTTAATTTCATATGATTAAAAGATAAATTAAATTAATGTTTTATGCCTTCATTTGATTGCCAGAAAAAAATTAAATACACAATACAGAATTTCTGAAAAAACAAAACAAAAAACATTTCATAAAAAAGTAATACATTTCGCTGTTTTTATGAATTCAATTAATTAGACATGCTTTTTGATTATAATGTAATTAAATCATTAGAATACAGAACTTAAAACAGAAAACACAGAATTTGGTAAAAATAAAATAAAATAAAACATATTTCATAGGGCCCTAAATACAGTATGTAATTATATTTAACCTTTTAATAAATTGTTGTTAAATTGTATAAGTTTAAATAATTAGACATTCTTTTTGATTATTAAAATTTAATTTTACCATTAAAATGGAGTCCAAAAAAATTAAAACGAAAAAAAAAAAATGAATCCAGAAAAATTAAAATGGAAAAAAATGGAATTTGGGAAAAAATAAAACAGATTTCATAGGGCCCTAAATATGTCACATTTTAATAAAGTGTTGTTAAATTGTATAAGTTTCATGATTTTAATTAATTAGACATGCTTTTTAATTACTAAAACAGTTTTGTGATGCATGTATCAAACGACAAAATTAATTTCGTAAAACTTCACACCTTTTTTAACCTCTAATAAACCTCTTTAAATAACAAACACAATAAGTTCAAGCAGCAAGAAATGTTCATTTGTGTAAATAAAACCTACCTATAATCAAAATATTGTTATTATTATTGTTTATTATGATTACTCTTATGTAAGTACTTATTAAACATTTGTGCATTTTATCTTACTGCTGTTATTAAAGGTTGTGTGTTGTAAAATAGTAATGTTTTGGAGTATCGTTGAGTATTGTAAATACAATGACTATGCCCAACAACAACTCTTAACAACCTTTAAGTGTGGTAAAAACTCTGCCTTGTCATTCCCAAAGCAAAAGCAAACCGGTCAAACTCTAACTCTCTGGCTGTTTTCACACACAGGAACCCGGACGGTGACCTCGGCCCCTGGTGTCACGTCTATAAAGGTTCTAAGCTGACCTGGGAGCTGTGTGACGTCCCCAAGTGCCGTAAGTCTGCAAGATCAGTACAGCTCACATGGCTAACAGATGCGGCTGAATGTTTAGTCTTAAGACCCGTTCACACCAAGAACCATAACTATAATGATAACGATATTAGTGTCCACACAAGCAGACAACATCGTTCTGTTTATCATAAGCGCTGCAGTTTTGTCGTCTGTCACTTTAAATGCTCGCGCTCTTTAAAGCAGGATGGATTCTGATTGGCTGTCAATGTTTTTATTATTCATCAGCTGGATAAAATCGTTCTGAAAGTGATTCCAGCGATATCGTTTCTCTGTATTATCATTATAGTTGTGGTGAGGACTCTGCTATTCACCTGTATAACTTTATATATTTAAAATGATTTTTAGAACCATATATCTTTATCGTTATAGTTATTGTTATCATCCTTGGTGTGAACGAGCCTCTAGAGTATTTCAGGGTTTGCGTTTGTATAATTTCCAATATTTTTGTGCACAGAAGTTTGAAGCTTGAGGATTTGAAATGTTTAAAGCTCATAAATATTATTAGTGTAACTTGTAGTGTATATAAAATGTATTATAATTATTAAATATTATGGTAATATTATAGTCATTTACAACAGCAATATATTTCTGTCTTCATTTTTATAATTAAAATAATAATAATAAACAATAGAAATAAAAATGTTACTACTAATAATAAACATAATTATTATTATTCAATTTGATTAGATTCCATTCGGAGAGTCCTATGTGTATGCAATTAAAGATTTCCAAGTTTGTAATGTTTTTGTCTGCTATGAAATATTTTTTTATGAAATATATTTTTGAACCGTGTGTCTTCCCTTCACAGCGAGGAAAACTCCGTCAATCACCACACTCGGACCACGAGCCCCTACAGCCACCAACAATCAAGGTGAGAACTAGACTAGTACATTTTATAAAGAAAACGAGTGATGTTTGCTCACGTGACACAAGGGTGATCTCTTTTCTCACATGGATTAAATGAGTTTATGGTTTTGTGTGTACAGAAGACGTCTCGCTCCTGAGTTTTATGTTTGTATGGCTGCTTCATAGAGAAGTGTTGCCATGTCCACTTATTTTAAGCGTTTTAGGGCTTGTTGTTTGGGCTTGGCTCATAAAGCGATCAAGTTCATGGAGTTATTAAAGTCGGCAGGTCTAAAGCATTTGGATTTGTTTTGGTTTATGATGGGTTTTTTCTAGCAAGATCTGGCAGCACGAGTCAAGGCTCATACCTGTGTGTTTTTCTTGTGCACACATCTCTGATGCACGTTTAAATACTAGTTGTTCAGTTCGGTTACTTACACAATGCATAGAATTGTTGTAATTGCGATTTCTGCTTCTCTCAGTTACTTAAGAATAATTTGCAACATATCCAAACATGAATCTCGACTATATCATTGCTGAATAAATGCACTTATGCAACATCTGTGTTTTAATACTTGTTTTAATAGAAAAACATTAAAATAATTTGGAATTATTAGTTGATGTTTTCTTAATGTGGGCTTAGAACGTTTGTATAATGTTATTCTAACGTTACTTTAACATTCCCCCATTGTTATTTTAACATTGCTCTAACATTATTCTAATATTCCCAGAATATTAATTTTTGGTTCCCAGAACGTTCTTTTTAAGGTTTGTTTTTGGTTAGCCAGGAAGTTTTTAGTTTGTTACTTTAATGGTCCCCCAATGTTATTTTAACGTTGCTCTAACGCTATTCTAACGTTCCAAGAACGTTAGTTTTTGGTTTGTAGAATGTTATTCTAACATTACTTTAATGGTCCCCCAATGTTATTTTTAACGTTACTTTAATGGTCCCCCAATGTTATTCTAACGTTACTTTAATGGTCCCCCAATGTTATTTTAACGTTGCTCTAACGCTATTCTAACATTTCAAGAACGTTAGTTTTTGGTTTGTAGAATGTTATTCTAACGTTACTTTAATGTTCCCCCAATGTTATTTTAATGTTGCTCTAACGCTATTCTAACGTTTACTTTTTGGTTTGTAGAATGTTATTCTAACGTTACTTTAATGTTCCCAAATGTTATTTTTAACGTTACTTTAATGGTCCCCCAATGTTATTTTAACGTTACTTTAATGGTCCCCCAATGTTATTTTAACGTTACTTTAATGGTCCCCCAATGTTATTCTAACGTTACTTTAATGTTCCCCCAATGTTATTTTTAACGTTACTTTAATGGTCCCCCAATGTTATTTTTAACGTTACTTTAATGGTCCCCCAATGTTATTTTAACGTTACTTTAATGGTCCCCCAATGTTATTTTAACGTTACTTTAATGGTCCCCCAATGTTATTCTAACGTTACTTTAATGTTCCCCCAATGTTATTTTTAACGTTACTTTAATGGTCCCCCAATGTTATTCTAACGTTACTTTAATGGTCCCCCAATGTTATTTTAATGTTGCTCTAACGCTATTCTAACGTTTCAAGAACGTTAGTTTTTGGTTTGTAGAATGTTATTCTAACGTTACTTTAATGGTCCCCCAATGTTATTTTAACGTTACTTTAATGGTCCCCCAATGTTATTCTAACGTTACTTTAATGTTCCCCCAATGTTATTTTTAACGTTACTTTAATGTTCCCCCAATGTTATTTTTAACGTTACTTTAATGGTCCCCCAATGTTATTTTAACGTTACTTTAATGGTCCCCCAATGTTATTCTAACGTTACTTTAATGTTCCCCCAATGTTATTTTTAACGTTACTTTAATGTTCCCCCAATGTTATTTTAACGTTACTTTAATGGTCCCCCAATGTTATTCTAACGTTACTTTAATGTTCCCCCAATGTTATTTTTAACGTTACTTTAATGGTCCCCCAATGTTATTCTAACGTTACTTTAATGTTCCCCCAATGTTATTTTTAACGTTACTTTAATGTTCCCCCAATGTTATTTTAACGTTACTTTAATGGTCCCCCAATGTTATTCTAACGTTACTTTAATGTTCCCCCAATGTTATTTTAACGTTACTTTAATGGTCCCCCAATGTTATTTTAACGTTACTTTAATGGTCCCCCAATGTTATTCTAACGTTACTTTAATGTTCCCCCAATGTTATTTTTAACGTTACTTTAATGTTCCCCCAATGTTATTTTAACGTTACTTTAATGGTCCCCCAATGTTATTTTAACGTTACTTTAATGGTCCCCCAATGTTATTCTAACGTTACTTTAATGTTCCCCCAATGTTATTTTTAACGTTACTTTAATGTTCCCCCAATGTTATTTTAACGTTACTTTAATGGTCCCCCAATGTTATTCTAACGTTACTTTAATGTTCCCCCAATGTTATTTTTAACGTTACTTTAATGTTCCCCCAATGTTATTTTTAACGTT
The DNA here is from genome assembly GCA_039654105.1 of Coreius guichenoti. NCBI lineage: Eukaryota > Metazoa > Chordata > Actinopteri > Cypriniformes > Gobionidae > Coreius > Coreius guichenoti. Next base: position 37,793,301 of record CM077186.1, read on the forward strand.
ACTTTAATGGTCCCCCAATGTTATTTTAACGTTACTTTAATGGTCCCCCAATGTTATTCTAACGTTACTTTAATGTTCCCCCAATGTTATTTTTAACGTTACTTTAATGTTCCCCCAATGTTATTTTAACGTTACTTTAATGGTCCCCCAATGTTATTCTAACGTTACTTTAATGTTCCCCCAATGTTATTTTTAACGTTACTTTAATGGTCCCCCAATGTTATTCTAACGTTACTTTAATGTTCCCCCAATGTTATTTTTAACGTTACTTTAATGTTCCCCCAATGTTATTTTAACGTTACTTTAATGGTCCCCCAATGTTATTCTAACGTTACTTTAATGTTCCCCCAATGTTATTTTAACGTTACTTTAATGGTCCCCCAATGTTATTTTAACGTTACTTTAATGGTCCCCCAATGTTATTCTAACGTTACTTTAATGTTCCCCCAATGTTATTTTTAACGTTACTTTAATGTTCCCCCAATGTTATTTTAACGTTACTTTAATGGTCCCCCAATGTTATTTTAACGTTACTTTAATGGTCCCCCAATGTTATTCTAACGTTACTTTAATGTTCCTCCAATGTTATTTTTAACGTTACTTTAATGTTCCCCCAATGTTATTTTTAACGTTACTTTAATGGTCCCCCAATGTTATTCTAACGTTACTTTAATGGTCCCCCAATGTTATTTTAACGTTGCTCTAACGCTATTCTAACGTTTAGTTTTTGGTTTGTAGAATGTTATTCTAACGCTAGTTTAATGTTCCCCCAATGTTATTTTAACATTGCTCTAACATTATTCTAACATTCCCAGAACATTAATTTTTGATTCCCAGAACGTTCTTTTTAAGGTTTGTTTTTGGTTAGCCAGGAAGTTTTTAGTTTGTTACTTTAATGTTCCCCCAATGTTATTTTAACGTTGCTCTAACATTATTCTAACATTCCCGGAACATTAATTTTTGGTTCCCAGAACATTCTTTTTAAATTTCTCCAATTAAAAGAACTGTGATTTAATAATCACAATTATAATTTTTGAGATAAATAATCGTGATTATTAGTTTAACCATTATCGTGCAGATCATAAATGACTGTTCTGTGTGTACAGAACGGGATTAAGCACTAAAAGGTGAACTGACAGCCGAATTTAGCTGCAGTATAAAGTTTTCCCACACATCTTTCCCGCTCAGGTTCCTGCGGTCAGCGCGTCGAAGCTCCTTCAAACTCTCTGCCCATGTTCAGGGTTCGTGGAGGTCAGGTCAGCGATATCCGAGAGCAGCCGTGGCAGGCCGCCATCACTGTGTATCGGCCACGCGCCCAGTCCTACAACTTCCTGTGCGGCGGCGTCCTCATCGACTCCTGCTGGATCCTCTCCGCTGCGCACTGCTTCCAGGAGAGGTGTGTGTCCGCTCAGCCTGTATCGTGTGTGTGTTTGGGTCGGTTACACTGCTGTCAAGTGATTTTAATTCACTGACCTCATTGTCTTCATCATGACCTCAAGAATCAAATCATTCTTGCAGTCAGCCGGATGCGTTTCGTGCAAAATCGTGATTCGTGATTCGTGATTTTTTATGTGCAAAATCACCATTATTGTTAATCGCTCTAAATGTTTCACACTCAAACATTGATCTGAATCAGTGCAATCTGGAATCATTTAATGTTGATTTGAAAAAGTGGGTCCTTAAATAGTCTTAAATTTAGTTTTATCCAATCAGACCAATGCGACGATAGACCCATATTTTCAAGCATGTAGTGTTATAAATGTTAACTGGTGGTTAAGAAGCTAATGTTCAGTAAAAAAATGTGGAATAATAAGGCATCTAGAATATTATATATATAAAATCCTATTTTAAAGAAATATATATATATATATAATCATTTATAATTTTTTATCTCATCCCTTAAAATGGTTTAAAGGCTGAATTGTGTGGTTTATAATTTGATAAAACTTGTATTATTTGAACTGTGTTTAAATCGTCATTTGCACAGTCATTTTATGGTTTAGTATGTTACTATAAACTACATCCCCTCCTTTAAAAAAAAAAAAGGTCTTTAAAAGCTTTAAATTTAAAAACCCTGCAGATACCCTGTGTTTTGTTTTAAAGACGTTAAATATTTTTACTGAAAACAAGACAAAGATTGTGATTGCAAATATGATTTTTTGCATTGTGTGTTTTCGGTGTTTGACTTCTGTGGTCTGTGTTCAGATTTGAGGAGAAGCGTCTTCGGGTGGTTCTGGGTCGAACCTTCAGGCTCCAGAACTCCAGCAGCGAGCAGATCTTCGATGTGGAGAAATACTGGATCCACGAGCAGTACGACGACGAGACGTATGACAATGATATCGGTGAGAGTCACACAAACATTCTCATTCTCCTAATCAGGGCTTGACATTAACACCCGCCAACCCAGGTGGATTTCAGCTGTGGCGTGTAACACAGTCACTCCCACTAGCCACTTTGGCAGGTTGAATTTTATTGTAGTCTTCTCTAAAGGCATAATCGCGTTGCGCGTTATAACCAATTACACGCGATTCTGTTGAGCTTATGAATGCAATGTCTAATAATCAGAGGCGTTCAGATTAGTATTGTTCAGAGCGGCTCTCACTCACTGAAATCTGCACTCTCACCATAAACAACAGAGCAGAGATGTAGCCTATGTGAGATTCATTCATCATACAGTGATTGACTGTTTTGTTCAGCAGCGAAAATAGTTTCAAACAAAGATCACAGCAGAACCACAGCGCATCTGATGTGACTGGCATAACGTTGGCTTGACGTTCGATATTCGCGAATTCGTCTCTAAAGTTACACACGACATTGGTATACACGTTTCTAACTTCAATAGCATTTGAAGACAATGATTCACAGTCATAAAACCAACTGTAAAGTGTTCATCTAGGTGTCAGGTATGATGCACACCTTTCAGATTTGTGATATTTAATAAAATAAAATCACATGAAAATATGGATATGTATTTCACTAGGCTACTGTATGGGCTTATACACAAAATATGCTAGATTTAAATATGTCATAGCTGATAGAACACTGATGAGAATATTGCTTGAGAATAAATATTATATATAATATATAATGTAATAAATTATATTTACACCAAAAAATCTTATAACTGTTTTCTCTAGGAGCTACACGCAACCGTATCAGAGCTAAATTGACGTCATGTTATAAATTTCATGTAGACTTGATCATATAGAGTTGGTGTGTACAGTGCTCATTTACATATAGCCAACAACAAATTTCCCAACAACAGTGGCCAGTGAAAATGCGGAGTGGCTAGTAACTTTGGAAAACCACTAGCCACAGTGGCTGGTGAGCAAAAAAGTGAATGTCAAGCCCTGGAGATAATGATTATTAAAATCATCATCATCAGACGGTGGAAACTTCAGCGGTTTAGAAAAGCACTGTTTATTGTGACATTGAAGTTTTTAAAATCATGAGTTTCAGACCCATCCATTTATTATGTTTTTTATATATTTTATCTTATTTTATGATGTTATATATTTTTATTTATTTTGTTGATACACTACCGTTCAAAAGTTTGGGGTCGGGAAGAGTTTTTTTGAAGAGAGTCTGCTCACCAAGGCTGCGTTTATTTGATCAAAATTACAGTAAAAAATATGAAAAATTATTATAACTTAAAACAGCTGTTTTCTATGTGAATATATAGTAAAGTGTAATTTATATCTGTGATCAAAGCTGGATTTTCAGCATCATTACTCCAGTCTTCAGTGTCACATGATCCTTCAGAAATCATTCTCATATGATGATTTGCTGCTCAAGAAACATTTATGATTATAAACATATTTTTGTGGAAACTGTGATACATTTTATTTTTCAGGATTCTTTGATGAATAGAAAAAAAAACAATTTATTTGAAATAGAAATATGTTTATTTAATATAATTTTGACTTTTTTAATCTATTAGCTAATTTTAAAAAGTTTTGATAATAGTATTTTTTATGCTTATGAAATGTAGAATTTCTCTGACATGGTTTGCAACAGTAGAATATAAGAAACGGTAGTACATACTATTATATCATGCAACTTTATCATCATTTCAGTATTTATAAGGTTTAAAATTAAAACCTTATAAATTCTGAAATGATGATAAAGTTGAATGATTTTGTAAGTGCGTGATCAGTTGTAAGTGTTTTTGGCTTTGTGTGTTCAGCTCTGCTCAAGTTGAAGAGTGAGTCCGGTATCTGTGCGATCCACTCTCCTGAAGTTCTGCCCGCATGTTTACCAGATCCTAACCTGGTTTTACCGGATTGGACGGAGTGCGAAATCTCTGGATACGGGAAAGAGGAAGAATGTAAGATTCAGCGTTACAGTCTGCCACAGCTGCATATCTCACTGCAGGAAATAACTTAATACATTTTTAATTGGTCTATTTTGACTTTTTGTCCATCTAAAAATCCTTCAAACGAGATACACTTACTTGAGAAGCAACAGTGCACACATAATTAAGACCTGTGGTCATAGATCACATAATCTGCACTGGCAGATTAACTACATTAGAACTAACAATGAAAAATACTTCTAAAGCATTAATCTTAGTTAATGTTAGTTAATGATAATTTCAATACATTACTAAATTCAAAAACAGTACAGTAGTGGCCAAAAGTGATGTCCAACATTGGAAAATCGACATCTTCACCCTTTATTAAAATAATCTGTTAATGATTTTCTAAGCGTATTGTTTAGTTGTGCTTGGAGTTGATTGTTTTATTTGTGATGATAACGCAATGAAACATGACAAATTGTGGACATAATTTTTGGTCAGGCTGACATGCAAAGGAATTATGAACGCATGCAAAAACAAGAGAGAACCAACGAAATATTAATATCTGATTGTGTTGTAGTCGATGCATGCTTTTTCTTTTTCTATGCATTTTTTGTAGCTGTAGTTTGCCTTTTTTGCCAAGTTATTTAGTCAGATAAATACATTTACCATGTTTAGTGTTCTTCCCTCATATTTAAAAAAGATTAAATATTTTTTCTTATATTTTGATGGTTTAATCGAACTTGTCATTTCTAGACATGACTTTTGGCCACTACTGTATCTGTTAATATTATTTAATAGATCTGAGCTGACATGAACTAACAATGAACAGTTGTATTTTTATAAACTAATGGTAACAAAGATTAATAAATACTGTAACAAATGTATTGCTCATTGTTAGTTCATGCATTAAAGGGGTCATGATTTGAGAAATCAAATTTTCCTTGATCTTTTGACATTGTACTATAAAAATATCAGAACTCAAAACTTCTTCGTAAGTCCAAAAAAACTTGAATTTTATTTTTATTTATTGAATCCAAGCTCAGAAAATGACTCGTTTGGGATGTGTCTCATTATTACGTCACATATACATCACAAATCTATGAAAACAAGTCTTGTATCTGTATCTGATGCAGTGCTGCTTCTCAAGTAAATTGATCTTGTTTGAATGATTTTTAGATATTGTAACTGAAAAACAAGACAAAATTATAACACTGAGGTATTGTATAATAATTGTACTCTTCTGTCGTTCTCTTTCAGTTTCTCCGTTTTACTCTGAGAGAATCAAGCGCGGTATGGTGCGGCTGTGGCCGCAGGATCAGTGTGTCCCGGAGAAGCTGTCCGGCCGTCTGGTCACCTCAAACATGCTGTGCGCCGGAGACACACGCGGCCTGGACGACGCCTGCAAGGTGACATGCCACATTCAGCACATGCTAGTCATTAGGGGTGTGCGATATATATCGTCTACGATAATATCATGATTGTTGTTTTAACGATGTGCGATCTGACATTATCGAGTATGTCCCTCACTTTATAAAAACACATCTAGAGAGCGCACGCATACACTAGTGATGTAGTCTAGTAGGTTAGACTAGTGCACATTTACAGTATTACAAATCACTGTGTGATTTACTCTATTAAAATGCATTTATAATGCCCTCAATATTCAAGATAAGGGGTAAAAATACCTCTGTATGTCTTTTATATTTACATCATTTAATATAGTTAATCAATATCACACAAAGAGTGCCGTTTTTCACTCCAAATATCAGCAGATTACAAATGATTACAACAGTTCAATGAACAAAAAGTTCATATTCAGTGACTTGCATTTTAGACTCAATATTGCCTGTTTTTGCTCTATTTCGCCAACGAAAATAGTTTCAAACAAAGCCACAGGACTGCTTGCGTCTCTAAACAACACACGGGGGTGTTTCATTACTGAATGAATGAATCGGTTGAATGAATGATTCAATGACTCGCTCATTAAGAGAGTGAAATGCTTTGTTCCTGAATGAATCAGCCATTTGAATTAATCGGTTGAATGAATGATTCAATTACTCACTCATTAAGAGAGTCAAAAGCTTCGTTCCTGAATGAATCAGCCATTTGAATTCATCGGTTGAATGAATGATTCAATGACTCACTCATTAAGAGAGTCAAATGCTTCATTCCTGAATGAATCAGTAATTTGAATGAATGATTCAATGACTCACTGATTAAGAGAGTCAAATGCTTTGTCCTGAATGAATTAGCCGTTCAAATGAATGATTCAATGACTCACACATTAAGAGTCAAATGCTTTGTTCCTGAATGAATTAGCCGTTCGAATGAATGATTCAATGACTCACTCATTAAGAGAGTCAAATGCTTTGTTCCTGAATGAATTAGCTGTTTGAATGAATGATTCAATGACTCACTCATTAAGAGACTCAAATGCTTTGTTCCTGAATGAATTAGCCATTTGAATGAATGATTCAATGACTCACTCATTAAGAGAGTCAAATGCTTTGTTCCTGAATGAATTAGCCATTTAAATGAATGATTCAATGACTCACTCATTAAGAGACTCAAATGCTTTGTTCCTGAATGAATTAGCCGTTTAAATGAATGATTCAAGGACTCACTCATTAAGAGACTCAAAAGCTTCGTTCCTGAATGAATCAGCCATTTGAATTAATCGGTTGAATGAATGATTCAATTACTCACTCATTAAGAGAGTCAAAAGCTTCGTTCCTGAATGAATCAGCCATTTGAATTCATCGGTTGAATGAATGATTCAATGACTCACTCATTAAGAGAGTCAAATGCTTCATTCCTGAATGAATCAGTAATTTGAATTACTGATTCAATGACTCACTGATTAAGAGAGTCAAATGCTTTGTCCTGAATGAATTAGCCGTTCAAATGAATGATTCAATGACTCACACATTAAGAGTCAAATGCTTTGTTCCTGAATGAATTAGCCGTTCGAATGAATGATTCAATGACTCACTCATTAAGAGAGTCAAATGCTTTGTTCCTGAATGAATTAGCCGTTTGAATGAATGATTCAATGACTCACTCATTAAGAGACTCAAATGCTTTGTTCCTGAATGAATTAGCCATTTGAATGAATGATTCAATGACTCACTCATTAAGAGAGTCAAATGCTTTGTTCCTGAATGAATTAGCCGTTTGAATGAATGATTCAATGACTCACTCATTAAGAGAGTCAAATGCTTTGTTCCTGAATGAATTAGCCGTTTGAATGAATGATTCAAGGACTCACTCATTAAGAGAGTCAAATGCTTTGTTCCTGAATGAATTAGCCATTTAAATGAATGATTCAATGACTCACTCATTAAGAGACTCAAATGCTTTGTTCCTGAATGAATTAGACTTTGAATGAATGATTCAATGACTCACTCATTAAGAGACTCAAATGCTTTGTTCCTGAATGAATTAGCCGTTTGAATGAATGATTCAATGACTCACTCATTAAGAGAGTCAAATGCTTTGTTCCTGAATGAATTAGCCGTTTAAATGAATCGGCTGAATGAATGATTGACAGAGTCTCATTGACAGAGACTCACTGCCACCTACTGGCGGTTTTAATTTCACATTTAAAGTATCTTTTCATTTTATAAATAATTACAAAATATCAATATTCAACATTTTATGTTTAAAACATCAAAACATTATTTCTGCATGTGCACCAGCAGGTTAAACTCATTTCCTGTCCCTCTGAGCTCATTAAACAGTGTGTAAATGATCTAAATCCACTTCAGATGCAGCTTCTGTGTTTCCTCTGCAGAGATTAAAGATTAATTTTATTGATTCTGATTACATTTGATTGGTAACAGCCCTATTGTGTCTTATTATTCTAATTGAATTTATTGATTAAATGTAAGAATTTGACACAAAAGATAATGCTTACATTTAATTAAGTTAAAAAATTGCTTTTTAAAGGTAAAAATGCCCATAAAAGATAAAAATCAATTTAAACTTATTGGAAAAGATCATTTCTACACAGTAACACACTCTAATTATTGTTATCTATAAATCCCAGAAAATATCGAGATATCATTTTTTGTCAGTATCGCACACCCATACTAGTAATCCTAAACAGTGTGTGAAATGATTTGTGCATCTTGACTGATCCGTTTCTCCTGGTCTTTCTTCAGGGAGATTCCGGTGGTCCTCTCGTGTGTCAGAAGAACGGCAGGATGACTTTGATGGGTTTAATCAGCTGGGGCGACGGCTGCGGGAAGAAAGACATACCTGGCGTTTACACACGTGTCACAAAGTACTTAAACTGGATCTCCAGCAAGACGAGAGCAAACTGAGACACAAACCAACATCATTAGCAAAAAATACAGAGACTGTTGGGTACGGAAAATAAGGTGATGGGGGACACATTCTCCACATTCACCGACCTTCACACCTACTGGACTCTACATTTGACCCGCTCTCAAGTTGTGTTAAGTGGCGTTTGAGGGGGAAACCATCAGTGCTGTGGGAATGTGACGCGGATGCTGCGAGTCGATTGTTGTGATCATGTTGCACACAGGATGAATCCAAAGACATCACACAATGTGGCCTTAAATTTGAGCTTCCAAATCGAAAGTTCTGCAAAAGGATGACATGATAAAGACTTCTGGGGTGCTAAAGTGCAAACTCATGCACAAGATCCTTTAAAAGTACTTCATATTCTAAAACAGTAGATTTAGAAGCACTTTTGCTTTGCTTTTATATAGTAAAGATGGCACTTTTGAATGTTACATGACGCTTCTGCTCTTTTAATGATGTTAGATGGTAATAATTGTACAGGTTTTTAACACTAAACTTCTGCTGGGTCAGACAGACGTTTGTTTCATGGTCAGTGTTTCTGTGTTGATCCAAACAGATTCAAATAGACTGTATTTAATACGACTTCAGGTCCTTGTTAACTGGATGTTTGACTGCAAAATCAACCCAGATCTGATATTATTACAGACTTTAGATGTTGGGATGCATATTAAGTTAATATTTAACTATTTAACATATTTTATAAACTTTTTATACACACGAGCAGCTAGTGCTAAATTATTGTTGTTTGTTTATACAGTGAATGCTTGTACATTATTTTCAGCAGACTTTGTATAAAACATGACATGGGAACGTTTCTTTGTCTTCTGTATAACAAATATTAATTTTAAATTTGAGTTGATTTTTTTTCAGCAAGTGTTTTTGTGAATTCATACTATAATTGTTTGAATTTGAAAGATTAATTAGTCTAACCATATAATGGGTTAGTGATTTCAGGAATAACTGAGAAACAGTTACAAAATAAAAGTCATTTCAGGAGTCATACAGCAAAATCCTCACATTGTGTTTATTTCCTTATTAAAGGGTCTATATGTAAGAATTGTCATGTATTATTCGTTTTTTTTTATTTTTTTTTTATTTTTTTTCATTGCTAATGCGTTAACAGCTTGTGACAAAACTTAAAAAAAAAACGTCCCCCGACTTCCTAGGTTGTCTATGAAAGCCAGACTGACTTTTGTGCAGGACTAGGGACGTTTTTACCGGGAAAATCAAAAGGATGTTATGCGCGCGCTCCGTTCGAACGACACACACGAAATGAATCCTTATACAATGTTCAAGATAATGCCGAAGAGCTATTCTGTACTGTAATGTCAATGTGTTATGCAAAGAAAGGAGATTAATTCAAACTATTGTTTCACATAGCCAGATCTACACTCACCTAAAGGATTATTAGGAACACCATACTAATACTGTGTTTGACCCCCTTTCGCCTTCAGAACTGCCTTAATTCTACGTGGCATTGATTCAACAAGGTGCTGAAAGCATTCTTTAGAAATGTTGGCCCATATTGATAGGATAGCATCTTGCAGTTGATGGAGATTTGTGGGATGCACATCCAGGGCACGAAGCTCCCGTTCCACCACATCCCAAAGATGCTCTATTGGGTTGAGATCTGGTGACTGTGGGGGCCATTTTAGTACAGTGAACTCATTGTCATGTTCAAGAAACCAATTTGAAATGATTCGAGCTTTGTGACATGGTGCATTATCCTGCTGGAAGTAGCCATCAGAGGATGGGTACATGGTGGTCATAAAGGGATGGACATGGTCAGAAACAATGCTCAGGTAGGCCGTGGCATTTAAACGATGCCCAATTGGCACTAAGGGGCCTAAAGTGTGCCAAGAAAACATCCCCCACACCATTACACCACCACCACCAGCCTGCACAGTGGTAACAAGGCATGATGGATCCATGTTCTCATTCTGTTTACGCCAAATTCTGACTCTACCATCTGAATGTCTCAACAGAAATCGAGACTCATCAGACCAGGCAACATTTTTCCAGTCTTCAACTGTCCAATTTTGGTGAGCTCGTGCAAATTGTAGCCTCTTTTTCCTATTTGTAGTGGAGATGAGTGGTACCCGGTGGGGTCTTCTGCTGTTGTAGCCCATCCGCCTCAAGGTTGTGTGTGTTGTGGCTTCACAAATGCTTTGCTGCATACCTCGGTTGTAATGAGTGGTTATTTCAGTCAAAGTTGCTCTTCTATCAGCTTGAATCAGTCGGCCCATTCTCCTCTGACCTCTAGCATCAACAAGGCATTTTCGCCCACAGGACTGCCGCATACTGGATGTTTTTCCCTTTTCACACCATTCTTTGTAAACTCTAGAAATGGTTGTGCGTGAAAATCCCAGTAACTGAGCAGATTGTGAAATACTCAGACCGGCCCGTCTGGCACCAACAACCATGCCACGCTCAAAATTGCTTAAATCACCTTTCTTTCCCATTCTGACATTCAGTTTGGAGTTCAGGAGATTGTCTTGACCAGGACCACACCCCTAAATGCATTGAAGCAACTGCCATGTGATTGGTTGATTAGATAATTACATTAATGAGAAATTGAACAGGTGTTCCTAATAATCCTTTAGGTGAGTGTATATAGTCTATAGACGCAAATATATGCCTACTATAATCAAAGTATCATAACATTGTCATTTTAATGACCTCTTTTGTCGTCGTCATAGTGATGTTACATATGACACTGAAGCTTCAAAGCGCGTATCGAGTAATTTCACATTCGTATTGCACGTGAGAAACACGTGATCAATGAAAAATTTCACTTTCTTTCCAGTTACGTGAATGATGCACTTTGAGTGTCGGAATGTTTGAACCCAGACCAACTCTACGGGTTTTTGAAGTGAAGTGAAAGTGAAGTGACGTGTCGCCAAGTATGCTCTGCATTTAACCCACACACCGTGAACACACACCCAGAGAAGTATAGCCATATTGCCTATAGCCTAAATTACAACATAAAATAATTACAGCACCATTTACTTGCATCAAACAACTCTGTTGGTATTATTATAATTATAATTGTTACATTTAATTTATTGCCTCATTTGTGAATTATATTATCATAAAACTGAACATTTAGCATTGTCAGGCTTTTATTTGTGCTTAATAGTTAAAACAACGGCGCTGCACACTCGGGTTTATGGCTGCTATAAATGTGACCTGCCACAAGATGGCACTGTTTTCGACACTCCTGATGCTTCGAATCTTTTCCCGAAAGAATCAGGGGAAATCCTCAGTGCTTCATGAGGCTTCATTTGCCCATCCCTATGTCGTGATGCCAGTGAATTGCAGAGCTGGTGCAAACATCCACATCGCTATGATCAGATGCTTTCCAAAGTCCCTTTAAGACGAGTCATTTCACTCGGCGGCCATCTTTGAAACGCCTCTCGGGCATGCAAGTGCAGCTCATATCTCTTTGAACGGGAAACATTAAATTCTCCAAAACTTCATTGAAATCACCAATGAAATCTGACAACAGCTGTCTCATACATTTGGTTTCTAAACGCTCGAATCGTGACAAAAAACTGAATTTTTCAGCCTGGACAAAGATTATGCGCATGCGCAGTCCTAAGCGCGCTGTAGTGACACGGTGACTTTACTAATCAACGATTGGCTCTTTCATTTAGAAGTCGGGGCTTATTCGGCATATTGGGTGTTGCACTTTCTCCCATTAATAAGGAATCTGAGTGCATGTCTTCCTATATATAAAGTCTTTGGGCTTTCTTAACTGCCCTTTTCTCACTGCTGTCATTTTTTGTTGTGTGTTGTTTGTTATAGTGTTGTGAAAAGTACCGACTGAAATTTAAAAAATGTGATGATACCAGCATTTCCCTCTAGCATTTTGAGTGCTGTTGAACGGATTCTTAAACACCTCTGATTGGCCGTTGTGTTCACACGCTCAACATATATGTCTGTGATTGGCTACAATGATCAAAGCTTCAAAAACATGTTGTAAATAGACATCTTTGGCGCTCTTCACCAAGCTACTTAACTGCCAATTATCAAATCCAAACAATCATGTCTTTAAAATATTGTAGGTCAAAAACACTAAATGTCATATTAAACATATTATATATTTCCTTGTGTTTTCATGCTAACCAATTAACAAGATAAGCTAACTGTAATGTCAAAAAATGAATATGGCTCCTACACTAGTATTACTTTTCATTCGATAGCCTACTAGTACCCATTTAATATATACTAGTTGTTATTCATTAGGTACTAGTACTTATTTGACATTAGTATCTTTTGTAATTGTTACCTATTCTTATCTTACTAGTCACAAATGCTTTTTTACTTGTCTAATGTTATGACTAGTCAGAATGGCCACTGTAGCATTCAATTAAAAATCTTACAAGTAAAATAAAAAATCTTACTAATAACATTTTGATTCGAATAAATACTAGTATCTATTGAACAAGTACTAGTAGCAAATCAAGAAGTACTAGTATCTAATAAATAAGAACTAGTATCCAAAAATTAAAAACTAGCATGTAATAATAGGTACTAGTATCTTAAAAAAATAAGTTTAAGTACCTAATAACTAACTACTAGTACATAAAAATGTATACTAGTCACAACTGGAATACATACTTGTCAAAACTGAATATCTGAATGACAGATCTCCATAGACGTCAATGGCAAAAATGATGTGATTGAAATGTGATACTAGTAACAACAGAATTTGAGTATGGTAAAAGATATTCATGCAACATCTACAGAACAAAACAGCAGGAAACACACTGACTACTGGATGAACAGGAAACAGAGTTTTAATCATTTATTTTAAAAGAGTTCATCATCATCAACAGACAGGAATCTCAAAAATGTAGAAGACAAAGGTAAAACGTCTGTGCAAATGAAGGAGGAACAACAGTGGATAATTCATTTGAATTAAGTTTCCATAGTTTGATTCACACACACATACAAATGCTTTTGTGTTGAAGATTTAATTTTTTCTAAATGGATAAGTGTTAGCAAATGCCATATTTCTGTTGAGTCCAGCTGCGATGAGGATGATTTCTGACTCAGTCACATGGTGATTCCGGCTCAATTCTCGTGACCTCAAAAGAGTAGATGTCAGTATTATACGCTCTTAAGTAACTCTCCAGCAAAGCGCCAACCTGAGAAGCAAAATGACAGGAAGTGAGAAAACAGCAGAAGAGCACAATAAAACTGCAATTCACATACTGAATTTTGGAAAAGATCCAGAACAACAACAACAAGCAATAATAGAGGATTTCTGATTGGGCACGAAATGGAAACTTCCACAAAAGTTCTTTCAGCCAATAGAATCACTTTGGGGGCCTAAAAGTAACGTGACGTCACACCTGTTCACTATCAACTCCATTGTAGAGCAACTGTGAGGCTGAGTTTCATGAATTTAGCTTGATGATAATGCTTTTTATTTAGTTAAAATACTGGCATACTTTGGTTTGAAATGCTTAAACCTAGGTACTTTCCCATCAGCAGCACACTTGAGTAGATTTAGAGTGTAATGTAAGTGTGTGAACAGTCAGAACGCTCCTCTCACCTGACGCAGTGCAGCCTGACGCTCTTCTTCAGTGGACGACTCCTCGGCCAAAACCTCCACCTCCAGATTAGTGAGTAATGTGAGAACATCTGCAAAAGACCAAAGCGATTATTAGTGATTTCAGGTTTCACTTTCCTTCAGTTGCAACAGTGATAGTAAGACCTACGCATTCAAGCACGCACAAACACACACAGATGAATTACCTTTGGGTGGAGCTACAGTGGTGGTGAATGAAGAGTTTGCAGTGGAGTTGAATGGAGGGGCTGTGGTATTGAAAACTATAGAGAAAGTGACAAATGTCATGAATGTTGTATCTGAGAGGATTCAGAATTCATCTGGCAATAAATGCGGGCTCTTACTGCATGTGCTGTTGAGGTCGGGACAGCAGTCATTGAGCTGTTTACAGGCCTCGTCACAAAAACAGCCTCTGAAACAGTTGTAGTCTACACCACTGCAGCACAGAGTCGGCTCTGAACACGTTCCTATAGAAGTGCAGTTAGTAATGTTTATATATTTTAATTCATGTTATGTATATTTATGTTTGATTCCCAAAAACTGGTAGTGTTGAATATGGTGGAAAAACAACATCAAGATGTGTATCACTGAAAATATGACTGCAAATGCAGATTTTGCTTATAGACTCATAAATGACAAGAATTTATAGTAGTCACATACACCGATCAGGCATAACATTATGACCGGTGAAGTGAATAACACTGATTATCTCTTCATCATGTCACCTGTTAGTGGGTGGAATATATTAGGCAGCAAGTGAACATTTTGTCCTCAAAGTGTTTAAGAAGCAGGAAAAATGGTCAAGCGTAAGGATTTGAGTTTGACAAGGGCCAAATTGTGATGGCTAGACGACTGGGTCAAAGAATCTCCAAAACTGCAGCTCTTGTGGGGTGTTCCCGGTCTGCAGTGGTCAGTATCTATCAAAAGTGCTCCAAGGAAGGAACAGTGGTGAACCGGCGACAGGGTCATGGGTGGCCAAGGCTCATTGATGCACGTGGGGAGCGAAGGCTGGCCCGTGTGGTCCGATCAAACAGACGAGCTACTGCTCAAATTGCTCAAGAAGTTAATGCTGGTTCTGATAGAAAGGTGTCAGAATACACAGTGCATCTCAGTTTGTTGTGTATGGAGCTGCATAGCAGCAGACCAGTCAGGGTGCCCATGCTGACCCCTGTCCACCGCCGAAAGTGCCAACAGTGGGTATGTGAGCATCAGAACTGGACCACGGAGCAATGGAAGAAGGTGGCCTGGTCTGATGAATCACGTTTTCTTTTACATCACGTGGATGTCCGGGTGCGTGTGCGTCGCTTACCTGGGGAACACATGGCACCAGGATGCACTATGGGAAGAAGGCAAGCCGGCGGAGGCAGTGTGATGCTTTGGGCAATGTTCTGCTGGGAAACCTTTGGTCCTGCCATCCATGTGGATGTTACGTTGACACATACCACCTACCTAAGCATTGTTGCAGACCATGTACACCCTTTCATGGAAACGGTATTCCCTGGTGGCTGTGGCTCTTTCAGCAGGATAATGCGCCCTGCCACAAAGCAAAAATGGTTCAGGAATGGTTTGAGGAGCACAACAACGAGTTTGAGGTGTTGACGTGGCTTCCAAATTCCCCAGATCTCAATCCAATCGAGCATCTGTGGGATGTGCTGAACAAACAAGTCCGATCCATGGAGGCCCCACCTCGCAACTTACAGGACTTAAAGGATCTGCTGCTAACATCTTGGTGCCAGATACCACAGCACACCTTCAGGGGTCTAGTGGAGTCCATGTCTCGACGGGTCAGGGCCATTTTGGCAGCAAAAGGGGGACCAACACAATATTAGGAAGGTGGTCATAATGTTATGCCTGATCGGTGTATACTGTATTATCCAACTTATTTACTTTTATAAAATAATGAAAATGATCAGTTACCAATGTCACATGTATACTCTGTTTCTGTTTAGTTTCTGTGTTCCAGGTTTCATTAGTTCCCTTGTTAAGTCTCCTAGGTTGTTAAATGTGGTTGTGTTATTCAGTTTCTCCAACGATCTCCTGAGCTTTCAGTTTTGGATTCATTTAAAGACTGTTTTGTTTTCTACTCCATTCGTCGTGCGCTTTACTACAGCTACAACCCACCATGACAGCCAAGAGGTCATTGCAACATTTGACATCCAATGCAGATTTAAAGATCTAGAGAATTCAGAATCCTTACACATAGATAAAGAATAATTATAGGAAATAAAGAGGTGTAAAATATACCTGTCAGTGTCAAAGTGTTGTTTGGTTTAGTGCTGTTGGAGCTGTTATTGACTATAAAAGGGGAAAGAGATGAAGATTTAGCAAGATTTCTTAGTATATGTGCAGTATTTTTTGCATTATACCTTGATTAAAGTACATTAATCATGTAGTTTCAGAGTAGAACACAATCTGATGACTGCGACTAGTGCAAGTGGCTGTTGATTCATTTCAGCGCAGATAAATCCGATTTTCAGTATGAATGTTTCTGAATACCTGTGAGGCAGGTGGGTTTGAAATCAGGGCAGCAGTCGTGTAATCTCAGACAAGCAACGTCACAATAACAGTTCAAGCGGTGACAAGAGCTATTCAATCCAGAGCAGCACAGATCTGGATTCCCACAACTTCCTGTCAGAAAAAAACATCACTATAGTGAAACTATTGCATGTTTAATCACATTCTTAAAGGACAGAAATGTGATGTACAATAAAATACCAAATACCAAAACACATATTAGTGTTTCAGGTTTCACTGTTTTTCGGTTGCAACAGTGATGGTAAAACTTGTCCTACACGTTCATACACACACAAACACACACAGATGAATTACCTCTGGATGAGTTGAATGAAGGATTTGCAGTGGAGTTGAATGAAGGGTTTGCAGTGGAGTTGAATGGAGGGTTTGCAGTGGAGTTGACTGGAGGGTTTGCAGTAGAGTTGACTGGAGGGTTTGCAGTGGAGTTGACTGGAGGCCTTGCAGTGGAGTTGACTGGAGGCCTTGCAGTGGAGTTGAATGGAGGGTTTGCAGTGGAGTTGACTGGAGGGTTTGCAGTAGAGTTGACTGGAGGCCTTGCAGTGGAGTTGACTGGAGGCCTTGCAGTGGAGTTGAATGGAGGGTTTGCAGTGGAGTTGACTGGAGGCCTTGCAGTGGAGTTGACTGGAGGCCTTGCAGTGGAGTTGAATGGAGGGTTTGCAGTGGAGTTGACTGGAGGCCTTGCAGTGGAGTTGACTGGAGGCCTTGCAGTGGAGTTGAATGGAGGGTTTGCAGTGGAGTTGACTGGAGGGTTTGCAGTAGAGTTGACTGGAGGGTTTGCAGTGGAGTTGACTGGAGGGTTTGCAGTGGAGCTGAATGAAGGGTTTGCAGTGGAGTTGACTGGAGGGTTTGCAGTGGAGTTGACTGGAGGGTTTGCAGAGAATCATCTCAATCTCTAAACATATCTCTAAACTGGATTGTTAGAGCAAAATTGCTAAACTAAAACTGAAAATCTCTCACTAATGAACAGATTAGTATGGAGCCACAGAACTCCAAGGAAAGAAGATGAGGAAACATTTCTGTGCATCTATGTATTTTACACTAATAGAGTTAAATTGCATACACTTGTAAATTATATTCTTAAAGAATTAGGAATGTGATGTACAGTATAACAGATTAGAATAGTTTGAGAAGTGTAAAATTATCATTGTAATATAACATTTAAATATTCAGGATTTTACATGCTGGTGGATGGACTGTAGTTGTGGTCGGTGATGAGGTACTTGAATTGGACAGAGCAGATGAGATATTTTGCGCTGTGGAATACAAGAAATGTTTAATATCAACAATCAGATAATCTGGAGCATTTAGATCTTTCTTAACGGTGCAGTGTAATTATTCCATCCTTTTCTGAATTCCTGATGGTGCATCTCAAAATCTCTCAAAGTGATTCAGATGAATGTAATCATAGGTGGATCTAATTCGGTAATGAAAAATACACCAAAATCTGATGTGAACGTTACCTGTGGTTAAGCAGCTCATTGTGGCCAGCAGACAGCTGATGAGAATCACAGCAGGAGCCATCAGGATCAGTGTGTGTCAGACGTCTGCCAGTGATCGGTGTGTTCCGGATTGTGCTTCACTCCTCATGTGTCTATCAGAGACGGATAAATTCAAGTCAGATTTCTTTTTATTAGGTAGTGTAAGAAGATCTTGAAATACTGGATTGCTTTATGATGTATTTAAAATACCTGATGAATGGCATTGCAAAAATATTTCCAGGCAGTGACAGTGTTCAGAACAATCTTTCATGTTCTTTCTATTGTACTGACAGTGTTACACCCAAACAATACCATCCAAATTTAGATTTCTGTGATAACACTTTGGTGCTTTGTACCACTTGTATTGACGTTAGATCATAATTGTTTTACCTATTTTTAACACTAAACATCTGCTGGGTCAGAGAAACATTTGTTTTTGTGGTCAGTGCAGATGCATTTATCCAAACAGAATCAGGAAAACTCACAGAAGCTGTTGCTCAGATTCAGCTCTGGATGATCACATCACTCATTTTTGAAAATGGTTTAGTTCACAAGGGTTTTTCCTCATCAGGTGTTTATTTTCAGTGATCATGATCATCATACAGGAATCATACAAAAACTAGATGAAGACAGTGTTAAAACAGCAGCAGTTTCCCCTCCGTGCAAATGAAGGAGGAAAAAGAAATTCCATGAGACCAGATAACAAATCTGATGTTTTACACATTCTTTTCATAGTTTCATTCATGCATGTACAATGCTTGTATGTTTAAGACTAAAGCACACAAAAAATTAAAAGGTTGTGTTAGCAATGTTTAAGTTGAACCATCACCATAAATAATCTCATATTAAAATAGTAAAAGTCCAGCAGCGATGAGGATTTATTCATGTCTGTTCCTCTCGGCTGATTTCTGACTCAGTCACATGGTGATTCCGGCTCAATTCTCGTGACCTCAAAAGAGTAGATGTCAGTATTATTCGCTCTTAAGTAACGCTCCAGCAAAGCACCAACCTGAGAAGCAAAATGACAGGAAGTGAGAAAACGGCAGGTGGAGAAAGAAGAGCACAATAAAGCTGCGTCCCAATTCACATATGCTGCATCCGAAATCAAATACTTCTCTACTATATAGTATTCGAAAAACAGTAGCGAATAGTCCCCGGATGACGTACTACTTCTGGTGAGATTCTGAAGTGTGCATTCGATGGACACTTCACTATCCCATAAGGCCACAGAAGAGGATTTATGAATGGCAGTAAAGCAAACAATTGATGCTGGTTCTTACCAGGTTGAGAAAATATGATCATATAACACCAATTCCATATCGATTACAAAGTATTGCTACTGACCTATAAGGCCCTAAACGGTTTAGCTCCTGTGTATTTAACTGATCTTCTATCGCCCTACAATCCATCACGCTCTTTAAGGTCACAAATCGTCTCGGTTACGTATGTAACCCTCGTTCCCTGAAGGAGGGAACGGAGACGTACGTCGGAACTGACAGACGAATTGGGATCTATTTTCTGAGACCAATCTACTTCGAGTGTTTATAAACGAGCCAATGAAGATTAGCATGCGGTTGACGCATTCCACGATCCGCCCCGCATCGCGGGTATAAATACGTAAGTGGAAGTACCGCATATCGCTTTTCAACTGAGGAGCCGAGACGAGTGACTCGGGCCTTCAGCTGAAGCACAGCACCTGGCGACGGGACGTACGTCTCCGTTCCCTCCTTCAGGGAACGAGGGTTACATACGTAACCGAGACCTTCCCTTTCAGTCGGTCACGTTCAACGTACGTCGGAACTGACCGACGAATTGGGATCCCTACCAACACGCCAGGGATGCTGGCCCTTCCAGCGCCCTGCCAGAGCTCACTGGACCACACCTATGTTGGAGTTGGAGTCAGGGCTCCCGGCAGGGAAGGTCAGTCACTGCTGTTCCTGCAAGACCCACTCAGTATGACTATTGGATAACGCTGGGAAAGCGTGCCCGTCTCGTGGAGATGGTACGCTGCGGAGCCACGTCCTTCAATGGAAGGAGAGGTGGCGGAATACACATAAGGACTAACCTATCAGGGTAGTACTACATATGGCAGTCTCTGGGGTGGATCCAACCTGATCCCAGGGGGAAAGAACACCACCAGAGACGACAGAGCGGGCTCTGTCAAGGGAAAGACACGGGGCTAGCCGAGTAGGGTAGCTGGTACTGTGGAGAATACACATATGGGGTTGCCGTTAGGGAACCGCTACATATGGACCCCAGTCTACACACACATTCCACAAGCATACGGGTGCAGGCCTGGCGTCAGACGGCCGCAACGTCTGACACAGAAGAGGTGACGGAGGAGCTTGACAGGGTTAGCCGTTTCCGGGGAACACAACTGGAGATAATAGACGCACGTATCCGGCCCAGGGGGCGGGAGTGGCGTTGCAAGCCGACACTAGAACAGGCACTTAGCGCTACTGGCCACTGGGGGCGAGGATGCGGGAAGATACCGGCTCTACACGGAGGCTATAGAATCTAGCGAACGTGTTAGGTGTCACCCAGCCCGCAGCTCTACATATATCTGCCAGCGAGGCGCCTTGAGCCAACGCCCAGGAGGAAGCTACACTCCTTGTGGAGTGCGCTTGCACCCCGAACGGGCAAGGCACGTCTTGGGACTGGTAAGCCAAGATGATAGCATCCACTATCCAGTGGGCTAACCTCTGTTTGGAGACAGCCTTTCCCTTCTGCTGACCTCAGTAACAGACGAAGAGCTGCTCTGAGGTTCTAAAGCTTTGAGTTCGGTCCACGTAGGTGTGGAGAGCGCGGACGGGACAGAGCAAAGCTAGGGCTGGGTCTGCCTCCTCCGAAGGCAGCGCTTGCAGGTTCACCACCTGATCCCGGAAGGGAGTGGTAGGAACCAGGCCGGGGTCTCAGGACAACGTGAGAGTTGGCCGGCCCGAATTCTAGGCACAATTCGTTGACCGAAAGTGCATGCAGGTCCCCTACCCTCTTGATTGAGGCCAATGCAGTCAGGAGCACTGTCTTCATGGACAGGATGTTTAACTCTGCAGACTGTAAAGGCTCAAAGGGAGGACCCTGAAGTGCTCTGAGCACCAGGGCTAGGTACCAAGGTTGAACGAGGAGGATTCAGTCTCCTCGCACCTCTGAGGAACCTGACGATTAAGTCGTGCTACCCTAAGGACTTACCTTCCACTGCATCGTGATACGCCGCTATTGCGGCGACGTACACTTTGAGGGTGGAGGGAGACAGCCTTCGCTCCAGCCCATCCTGCAGGAAAGAAAGCACGACATTAATCGAACACCTTCGGGGGTCTTCCCAGCGGGAAGAACACCACTCAACGAACAGGTTCCACTTCAGAGCATAGAGACGCCTCATAGAGGGGGCTCTAGGAGAAGTGATGGTGTCTACCACTGCTTGTGGCAGGCCACCTAGAACCTCCGCGTCCCGTCCAGGGACCAGACATGGAGTTTCCAGAGGTCTGGACGCGGGTGCCATAGAGTGCCCCGCCCCTGAGAAAGCAGGTCCTTCCTCAGGGGGATCGGCCAGGGAGGGGCTGTCGCGAGGAGTGTGAGTTCGGAGAACCAGGTCCGGTTGGGCCAGTAGGGCGCAACTAACAAGACCTGCTCCTCGTCCTCCCTGACCTTGCACAGTGTCTGTGCGAGAAGGCTCACTGGGGGAAACGCATACTTGCGTAGGTCCCGGGGCCAGCTGTGCGCCAATGCATCCGTGCCAAGGGTGCCCCCGGTCAGGGAATAGTACAACTGGCAATGGGTCGAGTCCGGAGAGGCGAACAGGTCTACCTGCGTGGCTCCAAAGAGGTCCCATATCAGCTGGACACTCCGGGGGTGGAGTCGCCACTCTCCCGGAGGTGTCGACTGACGAGAGAGCTTGTCGGCTGTCTGGTTCAGCGCACCTGGGATGTGAATGGCCCGAAGCGACCTCAGACACTTCTGACTCCACAGGAGGAGATGGCGGGCGAGTTGGAGCATGCAACGGGAGCGTAGAGCACCCTGACGGTTGATGTACGCAACGGCCGCAGTGCTGTCCGTACGGACCAGCACGTGCTTGCCCTGTAGCGGCTTTTTGAGGCGACCCAGGGCGAGACGTACTGCCAATAACTCTAGGCAATTGATATGCCAACGCAGTTGGGGCCCCGTCCACAGACCCAAAACTGTGTGCCCGTTGTACGTGGCCCCCCAGCCCGTGGATGAGGCATCTGTGAAGACCACAGCATGCCTGGACACCTGTTCTAAGGACACTCCCGCCCGTAGAAACAAAGGGTCCGCCTAGGGGTTGAAGGTTTGGCGACAGTAAGGAGTAACTGAGACCCGGTACTTGCCACTCTGCCACGCCCATCTCGGGACTCGGTCGTGAAGCCAGCGTTGAAGCGGTCTCATATGAAGCAATCCGAGTGGCGCTACCACGGCTGCAGATGTCATATGCCCCAGGAGCCTCTGAAAAAATTTCAGTGGGACCGCTGTCCTGCCTTTGAACGTATTCAAGCAGTTCAACACTGACCGGACTCGCTCCTCTGTGAGGCGCGCAGTCCGGTTGACCAAATCCAGCTCCATACCGAGATAAGAGATCCTCTGTGTGGGACAGAGTTTGCTCTTCTCTCGGTTGACCCGAAGGCCCAACAGGCTGAGGTGACGGAGCACCAGGTCCCTGTGTTCGCACAACTGATCCCGGGAATGGGCCAATATGAGCCAGTCATCGAGATAGTTGAGAATCCGAACGCCGCGTTCTCTGAGCGGAACAATGGCTGCCTCCGCGACTTTCGTGAAGACGCGAGGCGACAGGTACAGCCCGAAGGGCAAGACTTTGTACTGATATGCCCTCCCCTCGAACGCAAAGCGTAGGAACGGTCTGTGTCGAGGGAGAATAGAGACATGAAAGTACGCGTCCTTCAGGTCGATCGCTGCGAACCAATCTCAGGGACGGATGCATTCAAAAATGCGTTTCTGCGTTAACATTTTGAACGGGAGCTTGTGCAGGGCCCGATTCAGAATGCGCAGGTCCAAGATTGGTCTTAACCCACCACCTTTCTTGGGTACAATGAAGTAGGGGCTGTAGAACCCCAACCTCATATCGGCTGGAGGAACCGGCTCGATTGCGTCCTTCGCCAGCAGGACATCAATCTCTGAGCGCAAGACATTGGCATCGCAGCTCCGCACGGTGGTGGAGAGGATGCCCCTGTACTTGGGTGGCCGGCGAGCGAACTGAATCGCGTAGCCGAGTCTGATGGTACGGATGAGCCAGCGAGACGGCCTGGGGAGACCTAGCCAGGCCCCCAGAGACCGAGCAAGCGGGACCAACGGCACCACAGACGTACCCGGGGTGAGGCAGCGAGGTGGAGTACGCAGACCCGACTCGGGAGGCCCGGAGGCGGCCCGGAGTGTTGTCTGAGTACTCTAGGGTGGGGCAGAGTGTGGGTGAGGAGGCCCGGGGCGTCCTCTGTGCCCACACTGCTGCCCCCTGGCGAAGGGGAGAGGGGAGGAAAGGAGTGTCAAGGCCCGGGGGCGTCGAATCCTCATCTCCGGAGTCCATTAGCTCGTCCCCCGATGCAGCTATCAAAATCATGTCCTCAGCCAGAGCCCCGAAAGTAACAGCTGGTCCCCCGAGGGAAGGACCAGGCTGCTCTTCTGGAAGCTCCACCGGCGCAGCGGAGGGGGGAGGGGCCCGAGGAGCCTGTTGACCTGGCGGGAGTGCCCTCACAGTAACCCTCAGGTCTCCACCAAAGGCATCAGCCAAAGTAGCAGCCCTTTGCTTTGCAGCGGGAGGACCACTAGATCGGGGGATGTGCAATGGGACTCCACCCCGTCTGAGGTATTCGAGTCTAGACTGTAATACTGCGATGGTCATGTTCCAGCAAGTCATCCACGAAAGCCGCCTCAGCGTGCTGAACGCCCAAACACGTGAGACAGCGATTGTGTCCGTTAACTGGGGACAGATAACGACGGCATCCAGAAACACACGGCTTGAATGACATCTTGAAAAAGACGCAGGGTCAAACCGTGTTGCTCTTTTAGAAAAGGAAAAAAACACTCCGATCAGTGCCAAGGCACACAGGGGAAATGGCCGCGGCTCGCAGCGGTTCAAGGGTGCAAGCCCGCTGAGAGCACTCACAGGAAAAAACGAGCTGTGAAAACAGCTGTTTATTTCTTCCTCGCGACCACCACTGTAGGGCACTGTCACACCGACACCGGAACACTGGAGCGATCCTCTTCACGAGACTCACTTGAAAACACTCTTCGTAGGAACACACACAAAGGTACTGTTCGGCTCCAAAGTTTAAAGCGATATGCGGTACTTCCACTTCCGTATTTATACCCGAGTTGCGGGGCGGATCGTGGAACGCGTCAACCGCATGCCAATGGCTCGTTTATAAACACTCGAAGTAGATTGGTCTCTGAAAATAGATCCCAATTCGTCGGTCAGTTCCGACGTACGTCGAACGTAACCGACTGAAAGGGAACTCAGGGCTTCTGGTAGTACCTAGGATATCTAAGTCCACTAAAGGAGGGAGAGCGTTTTCACATTTGGCTCCTAAACTCTGGAATAGCCTTCCTGATAATGTTCAGGGCTCAGACTCACTCTCCTAGTTTGAAATCTGATTAAAGACAAGCCAAGTATTCACATAATGCACCGCTTAACCTTACTCCAGTTATATCAGGTCAAATACACATGATTAATTTTTGATTGAAATGTTATTAACAGCATTTACGCAAATTATTTTCCAATTGTGTTTCTGTTTCTACCTTGGGATGGGCATGTACAGTAGAGCAACTGTGAGGCTGAAGCTGCAACAGCAGTTTATTGTAAAGAGATTCATGAATTTAGCTTGATGATAATGCTTTTTATTTAGTTAAAATACTGGCATACTTTGGTTTGAAATGCTTAAACCTAGGTACTTTCCCATCAGCAGCACACTTGAGTAGATTTAGAGTGTAATGTAAGTGTGTGAACAGTCAGAACGCTCCTCTCACCTGACGCAGTGCAGCCTGACGCTCTTCTTCAGTGGACGACTCCTCGGCCAAAACCTCCACCTCCAGATTAGTGAGTAATGTGAGAACATCTGCAAAAGACCAAAGCACTTATTAGTGATTTCAGGTTTCACTGTTCTTCTGTTGCAACAGTGATAGTAAAACTAGACCTACGCATATAAACACACACAAACAAATTACCTTTGTGTGGAGCTGCACTGGAGATGACTGGAGGCTTTGTAGTGGGGCTGAATGGTGGGTTTGCAGTGGAGTTGATTGGAGGGGATTCAGTGGAGTTGACTGGAGGGGCTGCAGTGGAGTTGACTGGAGTGGCTTCAGTGGAGTTGATTGGAGTGGCTTCAGTGGAGTTGATTGGAGTGGCTTCAGTGGAGTTGACTGGAGTGGCTTCAGTGGAGTTGATTGGAGTGGCTTCAGTGGAGTTGACTGGAGGGGCTTCAGTGGAGTTGACTGGAGGGTTTGCAGTGGGGTTGACTGGAGGGGCTTCAGTGGAGATGACTGGAGGGTTTGCAGTGGAGTTGACTGGAGGGTTTGCAGTGGGGGTGAATGGTGGGTTTGCTGTGGAGTTGACTGGAGGGGCTGCAGTGGAGTTGACTGGAATGGCTTCAGTGGAGTTGATTGGAGTGGCTTCAGTGGAGTTGACTGGAGGGGCTTCAGTGGAGTTGACTGGAGGGTTTGCAGTGGGGGTGAAGGGTGGGTTTGCTGTGGAGTTGACTGGAGGGGCTTCAGTGGAGTTGACTGGAGGGTTTGCAGTGGGGGTGAATGGTGGGTTTGCAGTGGAGTTGACTGGAGGGGCTTCAGTGGAGATGACTGGAGGGTTTGCAGTGGAGTTGACTGGAGGGGCTTCAGTGGAGTTGACTGGAGGGTTTGCAGTGGGGCTGAATGGTGGGTTTGCTGTGGAGTTGACTGGAGGGGCTGCAGTGGAGATGACTGGAGGGTTTGCAGTGGGGGTGAATGGTGGGTTTGCTGTGGAGTTGACTGGAGGGTTTGCAGTGGGGGTGAATGGTGGGTTTGCTGTGGAGTTGACTGGAGGGGCTGCAGTGGAGATGACTGGAGGGTTTGCAGTGGAGTTGACTGGAGGGGCTTCAGTGGAGTTGACTGGAGGGGCTTCAGTGGAGTTGACTGGAGGGTTTGCAGTGGGGGTGAATGGTGGGTTTGCTGTGGAGTTGACTGGAGGGTTTGCAGTGGGGGTGAATGGTGGGTTTGCAGTGGAGTTGACTGGAGGGGCTTCAGTGGAGATGGCTGGAGGGTTTGCAGTGGAGTTGATTGGAGGGGCTGCAATGGAGTTGATTGGAGGGGCTTCAGTGGAGTTGACTGGAGGGGCTTCAGTGGAGTTGACTGGAGGGGATTCAGTGGAGATGGCTGGAGGGTTTGCAGTGGGGGTGAATGGTGGGTTTGCTGTGGAGTTGACTGGAGGGTTTGCAGTGGGGGTGAATGGTGGGTTTGCTGTGGAGTTGACTGGAGGGGCTGCAGTGGAGATGACTGGAGGGTTTGCAGTGGAGTTGACTGGAGGGGCTTCAGTGGAGCTGACTGGAGGGGCTTCAGTGGAGATGACTGAAGGGGCTGCAGTCGAGTTGATTGGAGGGGATTCAGTGGAGTTGACTGAAGAGGCAGTAGTAAAGTTGGCTGAAGGGGCTGCACTTGTGGCACTGAAAACTAGAAAGTGACAGTGTCATTGTATTTGAGAGAATTCAGGATTTATCTGGCAATAAATACAATATTGGCTACAGTGACACTGAATTCAGTGTCATTTTACTGGTTTTACTAGTCACAGTGGTAACTAAAGTTAGAGAGCAAAAAGGTGGAATGGAGCCACAGAGCTCCGCTTAAGACATTGTTTGTACATAACAAGGAAATATTTCTGTGAATGTGTATGGATGTTTTCAGTGGTGTAATGTAACAAAGTAATAATACTTTGTTACAGTACTTGAGTATTTTTGGGAGAATCCGTACTTTTTACTTGTGTTTTTATATTTCTGTCAACTTTTACTCCACTACATTTCCTAAATAAAATGTATACTTTTACTCTGTTACATTTCCCCAAAGCATATTCATTACTTACTACAAAATAAATTCAAGAACACAGACTGCAAGCAAGCATGTGCAAATAAGGGCTCGCACAACGGCAGTTGATTTAATTTTCTGAGTTGCGTCCGTTGCTATAGCGGCTGACAAGTGAGGCTGCGAGCTGCACAGAGCGGGACACTTCAAAAACGGATTTAAGACATAGACAACAAAACGGTATATTATACACTACAGTACATGTTTTCCTATCACTATAAAGTAATTAACTTGTTGACTAGATGCTGCATTAATGCCGTCAAAGCTGAGAGGATGCTAACATTAGTAGTACCCAAAGCGGTTAAAACAACGTGACAAAAACACACGCAAGTCTGACCCAAACGTTTAAAATCACTTTTGTTACCATCTATTTGCATTAGTTTTTATCCAGCTGTCCGCTTTAATGCATTCATTATGCAGCGAAGTGGCATATTTAAAGCTAGAGACATGAGAAAGCAAACTGTATCCTTATGCAGCTGACAGAAACATAAATCAGAAAAAACATTCTATTTCAGTTTTTTTTATTGTCACTGTAACACATATTTTGATTAGATAATCATCAAGTGTTCTAAAATTAAAGCAAATAAAGTGTGAAAGTATACATATAATGTACATATACTGTGTCTAATGCTACAGCGCATCCGGAAAGTATTCACAGCGCTTCACTTTTTCCACATTTTGTTATGTTACAGCCTTATTCTAAAATGGATTATATTCATTATTTTTTCCCTTAATTCTACAAACAATACCCCATAATGACAATGTGAAAGAAGTTTGTTTGAAATCTTTGCAAATTTATTAAAAGAAACAAAAAAAAGAAAATCACATGTACATAAGTATTTACAGCCTTTGCCATGACACTCAAAATTGAGCTCAGGTGCATCCTGTTTCCACTGATCATCCTTGAGATGTTTATACAACTTGATTGGAGTCCACCTGTGGTAAATTCAGTTGATTGGACATTATTTGGAAAGGCACACACCTGTCTATATAAGGTCCCACAGTTAACAGTGCATGTCAGAAGTCATGAAGTCCAAGGAATTGTCTGTAGACCTCCGAGACAGGATTGTATTGAGGCACAGATCTAGGGAAGGGTACAGAAACATTTCTAGAGGATTGAAGGTCCCAATGAGCACAGTGGTCTTCATCATCCGTAAATGGAAGAAGTTTGGAACCACCAGGACTCTTCCTAGAGCTGGCCGCCCGGCCAAACTGAGCGATCGGGGGAGAAGGGCCTTAGTCAGGGAGGAGACCAAGAACCCGATGGCCACTCTGACAGAGCTCCAGTGTTTCTGTTTGGAGAGAGGAGAACCTTCCAGAAGAACCATCTCTGCAGCACTCCACCAATCAGGCCTGTATGTTAGAGTGGCCAGACAGAAGCCACTCCTCAGTAAAAGGCCGCCTGGAGTTTGCCAAAAGGCACCTGAAGGACTCTCAGACCATGAGAAACAAAATTCTCTGGTCTGATGAAACAAAGATTGAACTCTTTGGCCTGAATGGCAAGCGTCATGTCTGGAGGAAACCAGGCACCCCTCATCACCTGGCCAACATCATCTCTACAGTGAAGCATGGTGGTGGCAGCATCATGCTGTGGGGATGTTTTTCAGCGGCAGGAACTGGGAGACTAGTCAGGATTGAGGGAAAGATGAATGCAGCAATGTACAGAGACATCCTTGATGGAAAACCCGCTCTGGACCTCAGACTGGGGCGAAGGTTCATCTTCCAACAGGACAACGACCCTAAGCACAAAGCCAAGATAACAAAGGAGTGGCTACGGGACAACTCTGTGAATGTCCTTGAGTGGCCCAGCCAGAGCCCAGACTTGAACCTGATTGAACATCTCTGGAGAGATCTGAAAATGGCTGTGCAACGATGCTCCCCATCCAACCTGATGGAGCTTGAGAGGTCCTACAAAGAAGAATGGGAGAAACTGCCCAAAAATAGGTGTGCCAAGCTTGTAGCGTCATACTCAAAAAGACTTGAGGCTGTAATTGGTGCCAAAGGTGCTTCAACAAAGTATTGAGCAAAGGCTGTGAATACTTATGTACATGTGAATTTTTTTTGTTTTGTTTTTTTTTTTGTTGCATTTTTTATTTTTAATACATTTGCAAAGATTTCAAACAAACTTCTTTCATGTTGTCATTATTGTTTGTAGAATTGAGGAAAAAAATAATGAATTTAGATTCATTATTTAAAATAAGGCTGTAACATAACAAAATGTGGAAAAATGTAAGTGCTGTGAATACTTTCCGGATGCACTGTATGCCTTTATGTGCAAAGATGGCCATCTTTGGATTTATATGAAATGGTAACACTTTACAATAAGAGTCCATTTGGAACACTAAATAAGGTTAATAAAAGTGTTGTTCATTGTTAATTTCAAAATTTACTAATACATTTTAACATTTTAAAGGTCTCTTACATTAGTTAATGCACTATGAATTAACATGAATGATCAAGGTATCATTAATATATGCATATTTTTATATTTAAAACGTACAATAACCATTTTGACTTTTTAATCAAAGAAAACAAAATGGAAGAAACAGATTTAAAACTGAACACAATCTTGCTGCTCAAACTGTGTATAGAACTATTTTTTTTCAATTTACTCATACTTTTACTTTCAATACTTAATTATGTTTAATATGAAAAAAATACTTTTCATACTTAAGTACAATAAATATCACATACTTTAAAACTTTTCCTCAAGCAATATTCTAAACAGTGACTTTAACTTCAACCAAAGTCATTTTCTGGTAATATATCTATACTTTTACTCAAGTGTGGCTTTCGAGTACTTTATCCACCACTGGATGTTTTACACTGGTGAAATTAAATTGCATGTCTAATCACATTCTTAAAGGACAGAAATGTGATGTACAGCATAACAGAAGTCAGTTACTATAGCAATATAACATTTAAATGTTTTTGCCTCACATGTTGGTGGAAGGACTGGAATTGCAGTCGTGGTAGTTAGTGGTGTAGGTGGTACTGTAATTGTTGTTGGTGGAGGTGTAGGTGTTGTCGATGTGGTAAAAGCTGGTGGTGTTGAGGTAGGTAAAGAGGTATTTGATGTAGTAGTAGTAGTATCTGTGGTTAGTACAGCTGTAGTATCAGTTTGATCTGTGGTAGGTGGAGTGATACTTTGAGCTGTGGAATGACAAAGACAAATGTTTAAAGGTCCTATGACATGAAAATTTTACTTTATGAGGTTTTTTAACATTAATATGAGTTCCCCTAGCCTGTCTATGGTCCCCCAGTGGCTAGAAATACACTCACCTAAAGGATTATTAGGAACACCTGTTCAATTTCTCATTAATGCAATTATCTAATCAACCAATCACATGGCAGTTGCTTCAATGCATTTAGGGGTGTGGTCCTGGTCAAGACAATCTCCTGAACTCCAAACTGAATGTCAGAATGGGAAAGAAAGGTGATTTAAGCAATTTTGAGCGTGGCATGGTTGTTGGTGCCAGACGGGCCGGTCTGAGTATTTCACAATCTGCTCAGTTATTGGGATTTTCACGCACAACCATTTCTAGAGTTTACAAAGAATGGTGTGAAAAGGGAAAAACATCCAGTATGCGGCAGTCCTGTGGGCGAAAATGCCTTGTTGATGCTAGAGGTCAGAGGAGAATGGGCCGACTGATTCAAGCTGATAGAAGAGCAACTTTGACTGAAATAACCACTCGTTACAACCGAGGTATGCAGCAAAGGATTTGTGAAGCCACAACACGCACAACCTTGAGGCGGCTGGGCTACAACAGCAGAAGACCCCACCGGGTACCACTCATCTCCACTACAAATAGGAAAAAGAGGCTACAATTTGCACGAGCTCACCAAAATTGGACAGTTGAAGACTGGAAAAATGTTGCCTGGTCTGATGAGTCTCGATTTCTGTTGAGACATTCAGATGGTAGAGTCAGAATTTGGCGTAAACAGAATGAGAACATGGATCCATCATGCCTTGTTACCACTGTGCAGGCTGGTGGTGGTGGTGTAATGGTGTGGGGGATGTTTTCTTGGCACACTTTAGGCCCCTTAGTGCCAATTGGGCATCGTTTAAATGCCACGGCCTACCTGAGCATTGTTTCTGACCATGTCCATCCCTTTATGACCACCATGTACCCATCCTCTGATGGCTACTTCCAGCAGGATAATGCACCATGTCACAAAGCTCGAATCATTTCAAATTGGTTTCTTGAACATGACAATGAGTTCACTGTACTAAAATGGCCCCCACAGTCACCAGATCTCAACCCAATAGAGCATCTTTGGGATGTGGTGGAACGGGAGCTTCGTGCCCTGGATGTGCATCCCACAAATCTCCATCAACTGCAAGATGCTATCCTATCAATATGGGCCAACATTTCTAAAGAATGCTTTCAGCACCTTGTTGAATCAATGCCACGTAGAATTAAGGCAGTTCTGAAGGCGAAAGGGGGTCAAACGCAGTATTAGTATGGTGTTCCTAATAATCCTTTAGGTGAGTGTATAGATAGGTGTAAACCAAGCCCTGGGTATCCTGCTCTGCCTTTGAGAAAATGAAAGCTCAGATGGGCCAATCTGGAATCTTCCCTATATGTCGTCATACGGGGAAAGGTTACCTCCCCTTTCTCTGCTTTGCCCGCCCAGAGAATTTGGAGAAAATGGATTCAGTTTATTTTTTACATTTAATTCAGTCGCAATGTCAGCACAGGCTTTACAAACAGACTTTTACGATATGGATTCGACAGCACCGCCACAAACAGTAAGTAACAGTGTTCATTAATGCCGGATCTGTGATCAGTGATTTCTGATGTGTAGCTAATTATTCAAGTTCACGCAGACTTTCTTTCTAAATCGTTTAATACTGTTTATGCATCAGTGAATCAAGCCAGTGACTAAACGATCAACTTCACATTGTTTCTCTTAGTAGCATGAAACAAATCTGTTATTTCAATTGTGATTAGACTACAGAGAGCGATCAAAGAACACTCTCTTTATAATGGCTGAAACTGTCAATCACACATCGCGAATACACTGCCGTTATAATGAATGACGCTCTTATGCTGCACAACGAAGCTCTTACTGTATTCATATCGATATTGTGTTTGCTGTTAGTTGTGGTGAAAGCATTTTATGAGAGAAATAGCGTTGCAATGACGAGATCACTGCATTCACGCGATCAACAGACTGTCTGTCTACTCAAAGCTCATCACTGCTGACTTTCATGTGATGGGAAAAGATATAAAAATAATGCTATAATCAACACTTTCACGATCTCTTGACAGCGGTAATAGTAAAAAAAAACGTAGTAAAAGTATTCGAGAGGGTTCCACATGTAATACGCATTTCAAGTGCAAAGATGTCAGCCAATCACAACAGTGGGCATTTACACTGACGTCTCACAGCAGACACGCCCCTTCAAACAGAGCATTCAAGCCAGAGGGCTAAAATCAGGATAGAAAAATGACTTTTATTTCTAAATTATGACATTTTTATGATGTAAAAATCATACTAACAATATAAGTACACCTCAGGAAACATTATAAAATAATAAAAAATAAAAAAAATCCACATCATGGGACCTTTAATATCTTGTTTTGTTTAATGGTGCAGTGTAATTATTCCATTGTTTCTGAAATTCCTGATGGTGCATCTCAAAATCTCTCAAAGTGATCCAATAAGTGAAATTAATGAAATCAGAGGTGGATCTAATTCTGTAATGAACATTATATCAAAATCTGACACACAAACAGTGCAGCAGAAGTAAATTTTACCTGTGGTTAAGTGGCTCATTGTGGCCAGCAGACAGCCGATGAGAATCACAGCGGGAGCCATCAGGATCAGTGTGTGTCAGACGTCTACCAGTGATCTTCTGACCTGCATCTTCTCTGAGATTTTATTTTATGCCCCGGATTGTTTCCTCTTCACCCATCATGTGTCTGTCCAGCCCCCTGCCAACACACACTGACGCCAGAGTCAGATAATTACTAAAAGCATGAAGGAAACAGAAATGTGGTATTTTTTTTTTTTTTTTTTATCAAATTCTTTTTACTGAAGCAGTGCAACTTGGGTTAATTCATGGTATGTGTGTGTGAATGAATGCATGTTGTTATTCAGTGTGTTCACACTGCCATCAGCAGGTGGAGCTCAGGAACTGATGATGATCACCAGGGTTTGGAGACGTTCACAGGTGTTGTGCTGCAGACACAGACCGTCTCTTGTGATGTTCAGTCTAATGTCATCAAACTCTGTTCCTCTGAACGGCTTGATAACACTTCTTCTTTCTGACAGCGCTCCGTCTGTGGTCAGATACGTCTAAACATCAGACGTGAGAGAGAACAAAGTGCTTCAGTGAACTCAAAGCCGGTCGAAGGGCTTTCTGTTATTAACAGGGATAATCAGCTACCTGCTAAATCATCCTCCTGCTTTGCAAATACTCAAACTCACACACACACTTTCAGCACACTACTTACTGTCCTCACACACAAAGTTCTAGGAGATTTGCATTCAAACCTCACAGCAAAGAGCTTCCTGATGAACTGAACACCTCATGCATTGTGGTAAAGCACAATTATTTATATTTATTTCATTAATTGCATGTTAAACATTTAGGAATCCATACAGACAGGAATCCCCACCACCACCCAAAAAACAAAACTGACAATGAACACAAAACATCAAATCTCAGTTTCCATAGTTTGAATCAAACATGTACAATGCTTGTATGTTTAAGATTAGAACACACACACACATTACATGGTTGTGTTAACAAATGCAATGTTCAAGTTGAACCATCACCATAAATAATCTCATATTAAAATTGTAAAAGTCCAGCAATGATGAGGATTTATTCATGTCTGTTCCTCTTGGCTGATTTCTGACTCAGTCACATGGTGATACCGGCTTAATTCTCGTGACCTCAAAAGAGTAGATGTCAGTATTATTCGCTCTTAAGTAACTCTCCAGCATAGCACCAACCTGAGAAGCAAAAAATGACAGGAAGTGAGAAAACAGCAGGTGCAGATGAAGAAGAGCACAATAAAGCTGTGTCCCAATTCACATACACTGGACGCAGTCAAACAGTCAAAACCGCTCCTCTCACCTGACGCAGTGCAGCCTGACGCTCTTCTTCAGTGGACGACTCCTCGGCCAAAACCTCCACCTCCAGATTAGTGAGTAATGTGAGAACATCTGCAGAAGACCAAAGCACTTATTAGTGATTTCAGGTTTCACTGTTCTTCTGTTGCAACAGTGATAGTAACTCTGTTTGAGAATTAACAGAGGTTTAGATGTTGATGTCTTATTGAAAATGTTTGGTCACCATTATGGTGATCAGTGTTTTCTGACCTACATGTTCATACACACACAAACACACACATGAATTACCTTTGGGTGGAGCTGCAGTGGAGTTGAATCGAGGGTTTGCAGTGGAGTTGACTGGAGGGTTTGCAGTGGAGTTGACTGGAGGGTTTGCAGTGGAGTTGAATGGAGGGTTTGCAGTGGAGTTGACTGGAGGGTTTGCAGTGGAGTTGAATGGAGGGTTTGCAGTGGAGTTGACTGGAGGGTTTGCAGTGGAGTTGAATGGAGGGTTTGCAGTGGAGTTGACTGGAGGGTTTGCAGTGGAGTTGAATGGAGGGTTTGCAGTGGAGTTGAATGGAGGGTTTGCAGTGGAGTTGAATGGAGGGTTTGCAGTGGAGTTGACTGGAGGGTTTGCAGTGGAGTTGAATGGAGGGTTTGCAGTGGAGTTGACTGAGGGGTTGGCAGTGGAGTTGACTGAGGGGTTGGCAGTGGAGTTGAATGGAGGGTTTGCAGTGGAGTTGACTGGAGGGTTTGCAGTGGAGTTGACTGGAGGGTTTGCAGTGGAGTTGACTGGAGGGTTTGCAGTGGAGTTGACTGAGGGGTTGGCAGTGGAGTTGACTGAGGGGTTGGCAATGGAGTTGACTGAGGGGTTGGCAGTGGAGTTGACTGGAGGGTTGGCAGTGGAGTTGAATGGAGGGTTTGCAGTGGAGTTGACTGGAGGGTTTGCAGTGGAGTTGAATGGAGGGTTTGCAGTGGAGTTGACTGAGGGGTTGGCAGTGGAGTTGACTGAGGGGTTGGCAGTGGAGTTGAATGGAGGGTTTGCAGTGGAGTTGACTGGAGGGTTTGCAGTGGAGTTGACTGGAGGGTTTGCAGTGGAGTTGACTGGAGGGTTTGCAGTGGAGTTGACTGAGGGGTTGGCAATGGAGTTGACTGAGGGGTTGGCAGTGGAGTTGACTGGAGGGTTGGCAGTGGAGTTGAATGGAGGGTTTGCAGTGGAGTTGACTGAGGGGTTGGCATTGGAGTTGACTGAGGGGTTGGCAGTGGAGTTGACTGAGGGGTTGGCAGTGGAGTTGAATGGAGGGTTTGCAGTGGAGTTGACTGAGGGGTTGGCAGTGGAGTTGACTGGAGGGTTGGCATTGGAGTTGACTGAGGGGTTGGCAGTGGAGTTGAATGGAGGGTTTGCAGTGGAGTTGACTGAGGGGTTGGCAGTGGAGTTGAATGGAGGGTTTGCAGTGGAGTTGACTGGGGGGTTGGCAGTGGAGATGACTGGAGGTTTTGTAGTTGTGGTATTGAAAACTATAGAGAAGGTGACAGATGTTCATGAACGTTGTTGTATGAGAGGATTCAGGATTTATCTTGCAATAAATACAATACTGATTATAGTGACACTGAATGCAGTGCATTAAAGAAACATTGATCAAAAACAGAATACTTACTAAAAACATACAATCCTCTCAATCTCTCAATATACTCGAGCTCAAAGAGAGCTTCTAATTGAAATTAGCCCATTAAACCAAGTGTAAACATCTTTATATCTGTGTATGTGGGTTCTTACTGCATGTGCTGTTGAGGTCGGGACAGCAGTCATTGAGCTGTTTACAGGCCTCGTCACAAAAACAGCCTCTGAAACAGTTGTAGTCTACACCACTGCAGCACAGAGTTGGCTCTGAACACGTTCCTACAGGAACAGAGCAGGCGTCAGTACACTAATATTAATCTAGCATAATAAAGACACTAGCACACAAAAGATTTCTAAAGTTTCAGATGCTTGTATGAAAATATCCTTTGCCTTTTAAGAAAAACATTTTTCAGTAATGTCAGGATTCTGTTCTTTGTCATGTCTTTTTATTTTGTAATTTGCCATTCATGTTGTTTTGTAGTTTTTGTCATGGTCTTTGTAGTTCTTTCTGTATGTTAATCAGTTTCAGGTGTTTCTGATCTGAGGTAGGCCTATTTAACCAGGTGCTTTGTCTTGCCCTGGATGGATTATTGTTTGTACGTACGTGTGCTTTCCATGTGGTTGCTGATCAAGGTTTTGAGCTTATACTTCATGCCATGTGTTTCACGGTCAAGTTATGGACATGTCTTATGATTGGAATTATTAAACACCTTTTTATCTGCATATAGATCCAGACTATTGTTTGACTTTTTGAGGCCACGTTACAAGTAATCAATATTTTATGACTTTTTGATTTATTTATTTTATAAAATGTAGTGGAACACCAAGATGTACAATCACTGAAACAAAAATTCTACCGACATTCTCATAAATGAGAATTTATATTATTCACATATATAAAGAATCTAATCCGTATTTTTTATTTTTATAAAATATAGTATTATTATCAGTTGCCATCAAGAGGTAAATGCAATATTTGACTTTCAGTTTAGATTAGGGCTGCACGATATTGGAAAAAACTTACATTGCGATATATATTTTTCTGCAATATATATTGCGATATAAAAACAATTTCACTAAATAATTTGAATAGCTCTATTTGAAAGGTAGTAATCATTCTAGAATAACTGGGGTGATTTTGTAGGGGAGTGCATCTACATAGAAAATAATAAACAAATTACAAGCATAGATAAATACAAAAGAAGGAAGTTACAACTGAAATAAGCAGTGCTTTATGTTTTTCAGGTAAATTTAACAGTATTCCAGTACAGAAATTGAATAATCAAATGTAAATTAACAGGCTTCACTGTATAAATGAAATATAACTAATATAATTAATTGATTAATACAATTTTAGTTTTGTTAAAGCTACAAAAGTAATTTTCTCTTTTGTTGTTTGGTCACCATTGGTGACACAAACAGCTGCAGGTACATTAGGCTGCTGTCCCTTTAAGACGAATGCACGGACCTAATATAAATGACACGCATTTGTTTTCTTTCTCAATTGTTTACAACACATAACCGACTGTGTTTATGAGGATACTTGCCGAGACAGGCATTTTGAGTTCATTTTGCGTGCACGTGTCCATTTAAGCTCAAAAGAGAAAGAGAACTGAATTCGGCGTTCGTGTGCTGTCTGCACGAGTCCTCTTGCGCTTGATGCCTGACTCGACTTAAAAACACATGCAAATGATAAACTTTCACTCTATGATGGTTAAACTTTGCAATTAATCTGCGAATCACATGAGTTCTGAACCAGGGAGCAGCTGGCCCATATGGATCATGGATCAACTATGATCCCTATACTTGACATCGCACATCCTGTGACAATGTGATGCGCACATCGCGATATCGATGCTAAAACAAGCATCGTGCAGCCCTAATTTAGATGTTTAAAATGAGAAAATTCTGAATAATTATCAAGAATAATGGTCAGTTTACACATGGGTGTCTTTGGGGCCTTATTTTTTTTCTAAATTTTTTTTATGGAATATTTTATGGAATATTGCTGCATTTATTATAAATTAAGTTTTTATATTTTAGAGCGGGATGATTTTTGTGGGAAAGTGCGTACATTCGTCACTCGCCCGTACGTGTCTCGTCATATCCGTAAATAGAGTAAAGTTGCTCTGGCTGCTTTGACGCGTGTCTGGTGTGGGAGTGGCAGGGGTTAGTTGAGTGAGTGTGTGTGTGTGTGTGTGTGTGTGTGTCTGGTGTGAGAGTGGCAGAGGTTAGTTGTCACAACGAGAAAGGTTGACATGGAGCCGCTAAATCTCCAACCTCCAGAGAATCACCCATTTAAACAAACGCCAAACAGAGGAGTGTCTGCTGGCAGAGAGAGAACGCGCCAGAGCTCATAATAAAACAAGAATCAACATTAGCTTGGCTTTTCAGAGATGACGATAACTGAGGCATTTGAAATGTTGTAAATGAGACACATGGACAAACTCAAGCCCTGCCCTACATTTGTTCTTGTTTCAGAAGCCGTTTCACTCAGACATTTGTCACAATAGGGAAGAAAAGACGAGCGCAACTTCTGTTTTCTTGCCAACTTTAACACATCTTGAGACTCCGCCTTCTGATCGTTCATCAGTGCAGCGACCCTGCAGTTGAATATTACTGCGCATTTTAAAAAGCAAAAGTGCATTTCGTGTGAACGGCCTTTAACATGATACAGAATAATTTAAAGAAAATAAAGAAATAGAAAATATACCTGTCAGTGACAAAGCGTTGTTTGGTTTGGTGTTGTTGGTGCTGTTATTAACTATAAAAAGGAAAGAGGTGCAGATTTAATAAGATTTCTCGAATCAAAATGTACAGTATATGTGCAGTACTTAATTACTCTTTTAATCATAGTGAAGAGCTTTACTCTTGTATTATACACTAGAACACTCAACGCAATCTGATTACTGAACGTGCATGAGGCTGACATGCAGTCAGTGATTCATTTCAGCGCAGATGAATCCGATTTTCAGTATGAATGTTTCTGAATACCTGTGAGGCAGGTGGGTTTGAAATCAGTGCAGCAGTCGCGATATCTCAGACAAGCAACGTCACAATAACAGTTCAAGCGGAAACAGGAGTTATTCAATCCAGAGCAGCACAGATCTGGATTCCCACAACTTCCATCTATGACAGAAATATCAAACACATCAACACAGTTAAAGCAATTTCACACAAAATAATATAAAGTATAAATAGTGAATTAATCAAACACAAGAAACACTTACACAAGGGAGTCTGAGGTGTCGTTGTAGTAGTTGTTGCATTTGTTGTAGTTGCATTCGGAGACACGTTAGTAGCGTTGGGTGATGTGTTAGTAGCATTGGACGGCGTGTTAGTTGCGTTGGACGACATGTTAGTAGCGTTGGACGGCGTGTTAGTTGCGTTGGACGGCATGTTAGTTGCGTTGGGTGATGTGTTAGTAGCGTTGGACGGCGTGTTAGTTGCGTTGGACGGCATGTTAGTTGCGTTGGGTGATGTGTTTGTTGCGTTGGACGGCATGTTAGTTGCGTTGGGTGATGTGTTAGTAGCGTTGGACGGCGTGTTAGTTGCGTTGGACGACATGTTAGTAGTGTTGGGTGATGTGTTAGTAGCGTTGGACGGCGTGTTTGTTGCGTTGGACGGCATGTTAGTTGTGTTGGGTGATGTGTTAGTAGCGTTGGACGGCGTGTTAGTTGCGTTGGACGACATGTTAGTAGCGTTGGACGGCGTGTTAGTTGCGTTGGACGACATGTTAGTAGCGTTGGGTGATGTGTTAGTAGCGTTGGACGGCATGTTAGTAGCGTTGGATGGCGTGTTAGTAGCGTTGGACGGCATGTTAGTTGCGTTGGGTGATGTGTTAGTCTCGTTGGATGGCGTGTTTGTTGCATTGGACGGCATGTTAGTTGCGTTGGGTGATGTGTTAGTAGCGTTGGACGGCATGTTAGTTGCGTTGGGTGATGTGTTAGTCTCGTTGGATGGCGTGTTTGTTGCATTGGACGGCGAGTTAGTCTCGTTGGATGGCGTGTTTGTTGCGTTGGACGGCGAGTTAGTCACAATGGCCGATGTGTTAGTGCCGTTGGGGAAAGTGGTAGTTGCACTGGCTGACAAATTAGTTGCATTAGGTGATTCAGTAGCACCATTAATTGATGTGGTAGTTTGAGCTGTGAAATGAAAGAAAAAATGTTTTGTTAATATTAACAATGAGAGAATCTAAAGCATTTTTTTAGTTTGCTCTTGTATAATGGTGCAGTGATGCATCTGCTTCTGAATCATTCCTGATGGTGCTTCTCAAAATCTCTCAAAGTGATTAAAATGAATTAAATCTAATTATGTAATAAAAACTTTAGGTGACACTTTATTTTACAGTGTCCTTGTTACATATTTTACATGTACTTACCATAGTTATAACAGTAAATTATGCATAATTACATGCAACTAACCCTAAACCAAAAGTAAGTACATGTTGTTAATTAATATTACGCAGTACTTAAATATTTAATTACACTGTAACAATGAAACCTTAAAATAAAGTGTAACCAAACTTTATCAAAATCTGACACAAACAGTGCATCTGATGTGAATGTTACCTGTGGTTAGGCGGCTCATTGTGGCCAGCAGACAGCTGATGAGAATCACAGCAGGAGCCATCAGGATCAGTGTGTGTCAGACGTCTACCAGTGATCTTCTGACCTGCATTTTCTCATTTTTGTGCTCCGGATTGTTAGTCCAGCCCCCGCCAACACACACAGATGTCAGAAACAGATAAATCAAAAGACCTTTTCTCAGGTTATGTCCATGTTAAGATCTCAGTTTATCCTGAAATACTGGTTATGATGCTATTAAAATATCTGAATGTTTGATTAAGATTTCCTGGTTTTCACAGTGTGCAGGACTTTTTTTTCTATTGCATTGACCGTGTCACACACCTGCAGACTTGATTAAAAAACGGTTTATATCCTACTATGAAATAAGAAAATTCATCTGAACAATAAATACATGCCTTATTTCACTTCATAATTCTTATTTCAGGCTAAAGATTATGGAGTCAAAATAATCCCACATAGATTTGCAAAAGAAGTATTGCAAAAGAAAATAAAGTTTTGCAAACAAAAATAAAGAATTGCAAAATAAAAATAAAGTATTGAGAGAAAAAAAATAAGTTTTGCAAAAGAAAAAAAGTATTGAGAGAAAAAAATAAGTTTTGCAAACAAAAATAAAGAATTGCAAAAGGAAAATAAAGTGGTTTCATTTGCAACGCTCCTTTTATTCTGCGTTTCAGTGAAGTGAGTTTGCGATACTGTTTCCCCTTTGCGCTTCACTTTTCTGTGCGTTTCACTTCATGGCACTGTTTTGACATGGGGGTGGAGTCAAGAAACTGGGGCGTGTTCAGCAGACATGGTCACGCCTCCCTCCGAGTGACATCATCTGCTCGAGACGCAGATCAGCACGGATGAAGGCACCATGGCTGAGAGGCATGCGGGTGGATCGTTTCCTTGTACTCACACTTTTACTAGCATTAAAACGGGCATGGTTTTGTTTTGTTACGACTAAATGTGTATTAAAAGCGTTTGCTTAAGTTAGAGATCATGTTAAAGTGGTGTTTATTATTAGCCATGGACTACTGGCCAACGTAATCTGTCTGAAAATAGCCAGCATCTGCTGTTTATTTCTCTTAGTAACTTAGAAAACAGCTATTTTAAATTTTAATATTTCACAATATTACTGTTTTTTTTTTTTTTTTGGTATTTCTGATTAAATGAATGCAGCCTTAGTGAGCAGAAGAGACTTCTTTCAAAAATCTTATCGAAAACAAAATTTTGAATGGTAGTATGCAATTCAGTTTTTGTGTTCCAGATAAAAATGGGTGTCATGCGGGATTATCATTTGATATTACATGAGTATGAATATGTATGATTACTCAATTATCATTTTGACTATGTACAGTGGGGAGAACAAGTATTTGATACACTGCCGATTTTGCAGGTTTGCCCACTTACAAAGCATGTAGAAGTCTGTAATTTTTTATCATAGGTACTCTTCAACTGTGAGTGACGGAATCTAAAACAAAAATCCAGAAAATCACATTGTATGATTTTTTTAAGTAATTAATTTGCATTTTATTGCATGACATAAGTATTTGATACATCAGAAAAGCAGAACTTAATATTTGGTACAGAAACCTTTGTTTGCAATTACAGAGATCATACGTTTCCTGTAGTTCTTGACCAGGTTTGCACACACTGCAGCAGGGATTTTGGCCCACTCCTCCATACAGACCTTCTCCAGATCCTTCAGGTTTCGGGGCTGTCGCTGGGCAATACAGACTTTCAGCTCCCTCCAAAGATTTTCCATTGGGTTCAGGTCTGGAGACTGGCTAGGCCACTCCAGGACCTTGAGATGCTTCTTACGGAGCCACTCCTTAGTTGCCCTGGCTGTGTGTTTTGGCTTGTTGTCATGCTGGAAGACCCAGCCACGACCCATCTTCAATGCTCTTACTGAGGGAAGGAGGTTGTTGGCCAAGATCTCGCGATACATGGCCCCATCCATCCTCCCCTCAATACGGTGCAGTCGTCCCCTTTGCAGAAAAGCATCCCCAAAGAATGATGTTTCCACCTCCATGCTTCACGGTTGGGATGGTGTTCTTGGGGTTGTACTCATCCTTCTTCTTCCTCCAAACACGGCGAGTGGAGTTTAGACCAAAAAGCTCTATTTTTGTCTCATCAGACCACATGACCTTCTCCCATTCCTCCTCTGGATCATCCAGATGGTCATTGGCAAACTTCAGACGGGCCTGGACATGCGCTGGCTTGAGGAGGGGGACCTTGCGTGCGCTGCAGGATTTTAATCCATGACGGCGTAGTGTGTTACTAATGATTTTCTTTGAGACTGTGGTCCCAGCTCTCTTCAGGTCATTGACCAGGTCCTGCCGTGTAGTTCTGGGCTGATCCCTCACCTTCCTCATGATCATTGATGCCCCACGAGGTGAGATCTTGCATGGTGCCCCAGACCGAGGGAGATTGACCGTCATCTTGAACTTCTTCCATTTTCTAATAATTGCGCCAACAGTTGTTGCCTTCTCACCAAGCTGCTTGCCTATTGTCATGTAGCCCATCCCAGCCTTGTGCAGGTCTACAATTTTATCCCTGATGTCCTTACACAGCTCTCTGGTCTTGGCCATTGTGGAGAGGTTGGAGTCTGTTTGATTGAGTGTGTGGACAGGTGTCTTTTATACAGGTAACGAGTTCAAACAGGTGCAGTTAATACAGGTAATGAGTGGAGAACAGGAGGGCTTCTTAAAGAAAAACTAACAGGTCTGTGAGAGCCGGAATTCTTACTGGTTGGTAGGTGATCAAATACTTATGTCATGCAATAAAATGCAAATTAATTATTTAAAAATCATACAATGTGATTTTCTGGATTTTTGTTTTAGATTCCGTCTCTCACAGTTGAAGTGTACCTATGATAAAAATTACAGACTTCTACATGCTTTGTAAGTAGGAAAACCTGCAAAATCGGCAGTGTATCAAATACTTGTTCCCCCCACTGTATGTATTTCAAATATGTAAGAATTTATTATTTACATGTTTTAAAGACTGCAGGCAGACAGGAAGTTACTGAGTTGCTTGTGTTGGTTTAGAAGAATGTTAGAAAGAATTTTGATTAGATATGTTTGAGGGAGATAAAGCAAACTACATATTTACAGCTTGTTTGTAAGCTACATATACAAAACTACAAAACCAGCTACAAAACCAAAACCAACATTTCAATGGCTAGTTTCACCAACGATTATCAAGAGAGAATCTGCTGTTCTCTGCATTAAAATAATCAGTTTTCTTTAAACTTGATGCAGTGCAAAACTGGGC
Organism: Coreius guichenoti; assembly: GCA_039654105.1. Classification (NCBI taxonomy): domain Eukaryota; kingdom Metazoa; phylum Chordata; class Actinopteri; order Cypriniformes; family Gobionidae; genus Coreius; species Coreius guichenoti. The sequence continues at coordinate 37,837,123 of CM077186.1, forward strand.
CAAATCATGGTCCATTCGTGTGTGTGAATGAATGCATGTTGTGATTCAGTGAGTTCACACTGCCATCAGCAGGTGGAGCTCAGGAACTGATGATGATCACCAGGGTTTGGAGACGTTCACAGGTGTTGTGCTGCAGACACAGACCGTCTCTTGTGATGTTCAGTCTAATGTCATCAAACTCTGTTCCTCTGAACGGCTTGATAACACTTCTTCTTTCTGACAGCGCTCCGTCTGTGGTCAGATACATCTAAACATCAGACGTGAGAGAGAACAAAGTGCTTCAGTGAACTCAAAGCCGGTCGAAGGGCTTTCTGTTATTAACAGGGATAATCAGCTACCTGCTAAATCATCCACCTACTATGCAAATACTCAAACTCACACACACACTTTCAGCACGCTACTTACTGTCCTCACACACAAAGTTCTAGGATATTTGCATCCAAACCTCACAGCCGAGAGCTTCCTGATGAACTGAACACCTCATGCATCATGGTAAAGTACAATTATTTATATTTATTTCAGGAGTTGATGGTTATATATTTAGGAATCCAGACAAAATAGACATGTTATGGCCATTTTGAGTTGAGTTTTATATGTGAACATCATTGTAATCATAATCTGGTGCGTTTAGTTTCATTTATTACCTGTAACTGATGTCAGATACTGTATACGTATCATATACATTTCAGAAAGGTTAGTTATTTTCTACTTTAAAACCCGCTAATGTTTCAGCTCCTCATTCGCATTGAATAAAGCATTACATTGTTCTCTGCATGATGCAATTGAACCACTGATCTGATAAAAACCGGAAAATAGCAACGTTTTAGCTTCCCCTTACCTAGTCACCCCAGTTACGACACTATTATGCTTTGTGGTGTCAATATACAGTATGCTTATTTATTTCTGTGATGAATGTTTACTGGTATTTATTCCCTCACCTTCAGTCAAAACATTACTGAACATGTTTGTATACCTCTCTAAAGTAAAACCGCTTTAATGTATTGAATAGTTATGAAAGAAAAAGTGATGTGCAGTGTTTTTCTCTGACATTGTTTATAATTATAATGTTATACGTGTAGAATTTATGCATGCTTCATCCATATAACAGTCTTTTACCATCCGGGAAGTGTTTAACAAAACCAACTGGTAAAGATCGATACATATTGTTCTTGTTAGACATTACCTGACTTGGGAATTAAAATGGTCATTCAATCTCAATATGTACTTTTTTAGAAATACTGTAATGCTCAGGAAAATGGTGATTTCTTTATTTTTAGAGTTTCTTTGAGAAGTTGAAGACATCTGTACTGTAAGTACTAAAGAGTTTTTCTCATCAAACATTTTTTTTCTCCTGCACATCTCTCATCACTTTTACCTGATATTTTTCTTCTGTACAGACATAGTGGACCACCTGCCCCGCCCAGGAGAACAGGTGCACAATAGGCCGTACCTGTGTAAAATCAGTCAAAAGATTAAAACATACATGTATTTTACCCCCTAACATCAAAACTTTAAGTTAAAATTAAGGTATAGGGGATCATTTAAAAATATATATATTTGTATACTTTTAATCAGGCTCAATCACTATTTATTTTATTCAATCAGTTTGAATCGCATTTCACGTAGTCTATATTTTAATATATTAATGATATATTAATGATATATTAATGCAATTTTTGGTAAACAGTACAGCATAGCGTGCATTGATTATTACGTCAACCACATTTACAGTATCATTTTATTCTGGAGAGTGATGGAGATGCAACATTGTTAACATTAACGTTAATGTTTTTCTTGTATTTAGCCCTCAGGTATTCCTTACTAATTGGTCACACTCATACTCATTGGTGGTCAAATGTGACCATACACCTTAACTATTTTTCAATTAAATAAATGTTCTATATTTTAGTTCAATAATATTTAGCTATTGAATATTTTGAGGAGATCTTTTGGTACTAAATACTATTTGTGCAATAATTATGGTCCATTAATGACCACTTAAAATATTTTTTTTAAAAATATTTTTATTATTTATATTGCAATTAGTGTAGTAATTAAGGTTAAAATAGAGAATTCCAATGCAAAGAGGCAAATTAGGAGTCATTTTGTGGCTGGAAAAATAACAATTTTCATTTGTAATGCCATCACCCACTAGGTGCCTGTATGGCTCTTTAATAAATAGTGCTAAAAAGGCAAACTTATTTTTCCTTATATGTACAGTAGGCTATATACATATGAATTGATACTGAATCAAGATCGAAATCGATATTTGTGCCAATCACCCCCCACCCCCACAAAAAAAAAAAAAAAAATCTCACTCCAACCTGAATTTAAAAGTTGGCAACCCTGCTATAGGCTTAACAAAACCGCAGTGAATAACTAGCTACAATGTGAATAATTAAAATGTGTTAAATAGGGTATATAAAAACGAAACACCTCAAATGTATTAAACAAATAGGGCTACAAATATAAGAAATAACAATATGTATACAGACCTTTCAAACAGCAGAAAGGATAATTAGTTTGCAAATTAACAGCGCATTCTTTGTGGCGGTTTTTTGACGTCTCTATGCGCGCGCGCCTTTTCTTTTCGTCATTTCTCGCCACCCCAAACTGTTTTAAACTGTAAACAACAAAGGCACAATACTTAAATAATAAAAAAGCAAGCAAGTATTTTTGCTATGTATGTCTTATGTTCTGTTTCTGTCGAACGTGACCGTTTTGAAGAAGGTGTTTTGAAGGAATCTAGACAACTCGAGTTCCCAGCACGCACCGCGGCATGAATAAATTATACAGGGTTACTTTTCTTTTGTTTTACGGTTTATCGTTTTTATTTTTGCTACCGGTCGGTATTAGTTACTTCACGTGACGATTATTCAGAGTTAGTATTTTTTACTTATATTTTTGTCACCGTTAATGTTTTTTTTTCGTTTATACGTCATCGCTTCATGGCGGAAATGCGCTAATTCTTGGCCAGAACGAAATGCTGTAGGCCTATTGTATTTATCAATAAATGTATTTTGTTTCTTCAAACTTTGTGTGATCTCATTCCAACTCTCAAACACATTGTAGAGAACAGCTCCGCATACGGCTGGCCGGAAGGGGAATTTGTAAGTATTGTGCAAAGATCACCTGTCTAAAATACACAGATACAAGGTTAAAAGGTGTGGGAACAGCAGTGTTTATCTTTCTTCCTGTTGCTTGTGTCACCACAAGGTATCACTTCCCTTACCATATTAATATATAATTGCTGGTTTATTTTTGTGAAACGCTTTCATGACGTCATCCTGATACATCCACTGTCAGTCAGAAGTGTTTCCTTTTTTCAGTGACATGTAATTCAATATTTCTGTTTTATTTAATCCCCCTTTTCTCTTTATTTCCTTTTTACTTTTTCGTTTTTTTCTTTTTCTCATTGGTATTTGGTATTAATTGTGTACTGCTTTTTTGAGCATTAATAATACAAATCACTGAACCGGTATAATTGTACTATTAGGCATCATTCATTATGACTATTTACCACTTGCGAACCAATTAGTGTTACATCTGAGCTGTTATATATTATTATTTGACATGTTTTATTTTAGACACATCTGAACGAGATCTTTGTTTACTTTAATCTGCATTTACAGGATGAGGAAGATGGCGATACATATGAAGCCCCACCATGTGAGCGGCCCGCCATTAAAGTCCAACCACGCCAAGTAGAGGAGAACGTTTACCTGGGTACATCCATCCATCCATCCATCCATCCATCCATCCATCCATCTATCCATCCATCCATCCATCCAGTTTCTGTCTGGCGGTCATTCTGTCATTTTCTATTCATCTGTCTGTCTATGTATCTGTCTGCCTGTCGTTCATTATATCGTTCGTTCTGTCTATCTGTCGGTCTGCCTGTCTGTCATTCGTTCTATCGTTCGTTGGCCGTATCTTTCTATTGTTCGTTCTATCATTCGTTCATTCTATCATTCATTCTATCATTCGTTCTATCGTTCATTCTATCATTCGTTCTATCATTCGATCGTTCATTCTTTCATTCTATCATTCGTTCTATCGTTCATTCTATCATTCGATCGTTCATTCATTCTTTCATTCAATCTATCATTCGTTCTATCATTCGTTCTATCGTTCATTCTATCATTCGATCGTTCATTCTTTCATTCATTCTATCGTTCATTCTATCATTCGTTCTATCATTCTATCATTCATTCTTTCATTCTATCGTTCATTCTATCATTCATTCTGTCATTTGTTCTATCATTCTATTGTTCGTTCTATCATTCTATCTTTTGTTCTATCGGTCTGCCTGTCTGTCGTTCGTTCTATCATTCAGCCATTCGTTCTATCATTCTATTGTTCGTTATATCATTCATTCTATCTTTCTATCATTCATTCTATCTTTCTATCATTTATTCTGTCATTTTATTGTTCGTTCTATCATTCTATCCTTCGTTCTATCTATCTGTCTGCCTGTCTGTCGTTCGTTCTGTCATTCTTTCTATCATTCTATTGTTCGTTCTATCATTCATTCTACCGTTCTATCATTCATTCTATCATTTGTTCTATCGCTCATTCTATTATTTGTTCTATCATTCGTTCTATCATTCTGTTGTTCGTTCCATCTATCTGTCTGTCTAATTCGCTCTATCATTCTATCGTTCATTCTGTCATCTAAATTACCATACAAATGGCTTCCTTAGTTATCTTTGCATGGATTATCATGTATATTTGACTATTAAAACGTATACACGTGTATTTTATTTTATATTTTTATTGTTTATAGGTATTAATTATGCTGATGTATTTATAATTCAGGGCGCGACAATAAGGACTGCCCGATGGCCCGGGGCCAGCGTGAAAGACACTCTGGCCAGTTGACGGAACTGTCACTTGCCCGCTCGGGCCAGTGCTGCATCTTCACTGAAGTTGATAATTTTCGCATTTGTAAGCCTTGCCTATTTAAATATTCAAGCGCACATATAGACGAGAAAGTGCCCGCGTCTCTCAGTTTGGTTCTCGCGCGGCGCAGCAACACTAGCTTAAGCGCACCCACACGTCTCACAGCGCTCGAACATTCACACAAAATTATGTCAAAATACCTGTCTTGTCCAGTATCATCGTAAACATAGTCGGTTGTCTTTTAAATGAACGTAAATGAACTTTGCCAGTCACCGCTAGCGGTTTTTTTTTTTCATTTTCACAAGTTTCATGGCCCACAGAATATATTTTATGAATATCTGAACCTGCAAATATATCAAAAGAAAGAACAGACCCTCTGCTTTATTCTAGCATCATGCATTCGTTTTTATCAACACTTAATGTGGGAAAAATCGCGTTTTTGTCAAAGACTACATCCGGATGGGATTCAGAGCGATGATCAAACACAGATGGAGTAGATGGAGTCCATCAACACCCCTAAGCTTCACAGTCCTGTAGCTCGTCCTGGGTCCACTTTTCATTCGCTAACATTAGGCCGTTTTGATTTAGATGCTGTTTATTGCTGATGATCGCATTATTTCTCATATGCATCTGCTTATGAGATCGTTCGTTTCTGTTTCTTCTTCGCCTGTGTTTTGATCAGATTCTGTACTCGTCCAGGAGATGCGTAATAGCGCCCCCTACCGTATAACAGGGAAACAGGGAAATATCGTCAATGGCAGGGAAGCATTTTCTCCTTTTATACAGTCTATGGTTTTCTCATAAAAGACGAGATAACAAAAGACAGAATGAAAATAACTCACTGCTCTTGACTGAATAACCTTAATAAGGGTTGATATTTATACAGTGAAGACTATGTAGTGATATTTTACATTTGATTACTATTTCTGTACCTGAAAATCTAGTTTAGACGTACATGAAAAAACAGAAAAGAACTGTTTTTAATTTGTATGTTTGTTCTGTTGCTCGTAATTCTATTATTTGTTCTTATTTCATTACAGACTGTCTTTAACAATATTTAAAATTTATATGAGTTAGGCTTTTTGGAGTCAACCTTATTTATTAAGGTTACATGGATCAAAAACAATAACTGGGCCTATTTTATTTTATTTATTACTTTTTTGTGGTGGGGCCAGTAAACATTTTGGCAGGGCAAGTAAAAATTTGAACCACTGGCTCGACTGGGCCTGTAGAAAAAATCCTTAGTGTTGAGCCCTGTAATTAATGTGATAATATGTTAGATTTAGTTTCTAATGTAGCGTTTGCTCTTCTTAGGTTATCCAGACAGAATCCCAAACCCTGCTATTCCCAAAAGACAGGCAGCACCGCCGCCACGACCAGCCAAGATCCTCCCGATAGCGAAAAGCACAGTAAAACATCTTTGTGCTCAAATTATTGCAATATCTGTGTCTTTAATATGAGTTAATTAAACAAAAGAGGCACGTGTAACTTTTTAGATTCAGTTGTGTTTGTTTTGCTTCTAGAAGCCAGAGCCGCCTCACGATCCAGAAGAGTTTTACATCGACCCCAATGATGGCAAACGTGAGTCTCTTTGAAGTCTGGTCAGTGGTGCTGATTCTACAGCCTCGATCCTCTCATGTGTCTGTTCTGCATCATGATGGATTTTCTAGAAGAGTTTGTTGTTGTTGGGGCTTTGGTGCAGTGTAGAGTTCAGTAGTTTACATATGTACTTGCATGACCCCCCTCATTTTCTTGGCTTTCTTAACTGTTCTGTCAAATAAAGGCAAAATTAGCCCATCAGCATTGTGTTTGTGTTAAATTAAAAGTACTTTAACTTTTAAAAATGTGCTTTAAGGTTGTGATGCGTTTTAAATGCAGCTTGTGTCAACACATCCTAGTCCCCAAAAGTCTGGGGTCGGTAAGATTTTGTGATGTTTTGAAAGTCTCACCAAGGATGCATTTATTTGATTAAAAATACAGTAAAAACAGCAATATTGTGAAATATTTTTACAATTTAAAATTACTGTTTTCTATGTGAATATATAATAAAATGTAATTTATATCCTGTGATCAAAGCTGGATTTTCAACATCATTACTCCAGTCTTCAGTGTCACATGATCCTTCACAAATCATTCTAATATGATGATTTGCTGCATTATAAATGCTTTTACTGTCACTTTTGATCAGTTTAATGCATTCTTGCTGACCCCAGAGATTATACCGTGGTCTGTCTGAATACTCGATTCTGATTGGCTGGAATGTGTGTGTTTCACGGTATACAATAAACTTTGTATTCTCTGTCTCTAGCCCCTGAGGTGATACGTAAAGATAAACCTGGTAAAAAAGCCCCACCTAAGAGACCCCCGATGAGACCTCCACTGGCCCCTCAGCATGACGAAGGTCATTTCAACTCTATGTTCATCAAACTCAGATTTTCATATTGGACTTTATTAGTTGATGACATACTGCATTTTTAGTTACTGTACTCTCTGACCTTCTAGACGTTTACTTGGACCCAAATGAAGGGCAGGTAAGCTTGAGTGAGCATCAAAAATGGCCAGATTCCTTATGATCATTTTAATATTACTCTATTATTTTTGTTTCCGTCAGGATGATGATGATACATATCTAGAGCCTGTAGCAGGTCAGTGCTCCATGAGTTTATAGCTTAAAATTTATTTTATAGAATGATAAGGTGACTTAAATCATATTTGCCATTCATTGTTTTATTTTTTTCCAGAAACTCCTTCACCCCGAAACCCGATCCGTATGCCGATGCCCCCTAAAAGTGTAGGGCGAGACCCACCGCCACCATTGTACGTATGTCTAAATCAGGCTTAAAGTCCCCCTGTGGTGAAAATCAAGTTTTTAATGTTGTTTATACACTCACCTAAAGGATTATTAGGAACACCTGTTCAATTTCTCATTAATGCAATTATCTAATCAACCAATCACATGGCAGTTGCTTCAATGCATTTAGGGGTGTGGTCCTGGTCAAGACAATCTCCTGAACTCCAAACTGAATGTCAGAATGGGAAAGAAAGGTGATTTAAGCAATTTTGAGCGTGGCATGGTTGTTGGTGCCAGACGGGCCGGTCTGAGTATTTCACAATCTGCTCAGTTACTGGGATTTTCACGCACAACCATTTCTAGAGTTTACAAAGAATGGTGTGAAAAGGGAAAAACATCCAGTATGCGGCAGTCCTGTGGGCGAAAATGCCTTGTTGATGCTAGAGGTCAGAGGAGAATGGGCCGACTGATTCAAGCTGATAGAAGAGCAACTTTGACTGAAATAACCACTCGTTACAACCGAGGTATGCAGCAAAGCATTTGTGAAGCCACAACACGCACAACCTTGAGGCGGATGGGCTACAACAGCAGAAGACCCCACCGGGTACCACTCATCTCCACTACAAATAGGAAAAAGAGGCTACAATTTGCACGAGCTCACCAAAATTGGACAGTTGAAGACTGGAAAAATGTTGCCTGGTCTGATGAGTCTCGATTTCTGTTGAGACATTCAGATGGTAGAGTCAGAATTTGGCGTAAACAGAATGAGAACATGGATCCATCATGCCTTGTTACCACTGTGCAGGCTGGTGGTGGTGGTGTAATGGTGTGGGGGATGTTTTCTTGGCACACTTTAGGCCCCTTAGTGCCAATTGGGCATCGTTTAAATGCCACGGCCTACCTGAGCATTGTTTCTGACCATGTCCATTCCTTTATGACCACCATGTACCCATCCTCTGATGGCTACTTCCAGCAGGATAATGCACCATGTCACAAAGCTCGAATCATTTCAAATTGGTTTCTTGAACATGACTATTCTATTCCATTCTATTGTTCACTGTACTAAAATGGCCCCCACAGTCACCAGATCTCAACCCAATAGAGCATCTTTGGGATGTGGTGGAATGGGAGCTTCGTGCCCTGGATGTGCATCCCACAAATCTCCATCAACTGCAAGATGCTATCCTATCAATATGGGCCAACATTTCTAAAGAATGCTTTCAGCACCTTGTTGAATCAATGCCACGTAGAATTAAGGCAGTTCTGAAGGCGAAAGGGGGTCAAACACAGTATTAGTATGGTGTTCCTAATAATCCTTTAGGTGAGTGTATGTCTATGTGGTGTTTTTAATATGCTTTAAGACAAACCATATGCAAATTCATAAGTCAACACCATTGTTGAGTATTTTTAAACTGCAGTGAAAAAACAAACAAAGTTTGAAGTCGCCGGTGTTTTTTTTATGTCACAAACTACCTTGTTACCAATCATGTCACGAGGGGGCGGGGCTTTAGCATATCATTAGCTATTCTCTGAAGCAGGGGAGTCTCAAGAGAAGCCAGGTTATGCCGCTATATTTTTCTGTTGATATAAAAAATGAATTATGTGAATTATGAATTATGTATATGATGTACATTACGATGTTATGAGGAACTATATGCCTTTCTCCACTGACGTTCTATGATGTTCAAAGCGTTTCTAAGGATGCTGATTTTTAGAAGGCAGACTGAGATGTGAGTTCTGATGCTCACGTGCCCACTGTTGGCGCTTTCGGCGGTGGACAGGGCTCAGCATGGGCACCCTGAATGGTCTGTGGCTATGCAGCCCCATACGCAACAAACTGCGATGCACTGTGTATTCTGACACCTTTCTATCAGAACCAGCATTAACTTCTTGAGCAATTTGAGCTCCAGTAGCTCGTCTGTTTGATCGGACCACACGGGCCAGCCTTTGCTCCCCACGTGCATCAATGAGCCTTGGCCGCCCATGACCCTGTCGCCGGTTCACCACTGTTCCTTCCTTAGAGCACTTTTGATAGATACTGACCACTGCAGACCGGGAACACCCCACAAGAGCTGCAGTTTTGGAGATGCTCTGTCATCTAGCCATCACAATTTGGCCCTTGTTAAACTATATAGGTGTGTATATATATATATATATACAAACCCGATTCCAAAAAATTTGGGACACTGTACAAATTGTGAATAAAAACAGAATGCAATGATGTGGAAGTTTCAAATTTCAATATTTTATTCAGAATACAACATAGATGACATATCAAATGTTTAAACTGAGAAAATGTATCATTTAAAGGGAAAAATAAGTTGATTTTAAATTTCATGGCATCAACACATCTCAAAAAAGTTGGGACAAGGCCATGTTTACCACTGTGTGGAATCCCCTCTTCTTTTTATAACAGTCTGCAAACGTCTGGGGACTGAGGAGACAAGTTGCTCAAGTTTAGGAATAGGAATGTTGTCCCATTCTTGTCTAATACAGGCTTCTAGTTGCGACAAAGAAGACCTAAGACAGTTGAGCATCTTCCTCTTTATGATGCGCCAAATGTTTTCTATGGGTGAAAGATCTGGACTGCAGGCTGGCCATTTCAGTACCTGGATCCTTCTTCTACGCAGCCATGATGTTGTAATTGATGCAGTATGTGGTCTGGCATTGTCATGTTGGAAAATGCAAGGTCTTCCCTGAAAGAGACGACGTCTGGATGGGAGCATATGTTGTTCTAGAACTTGGATATACCTTTCAGCATTGATGGTGCCTTTCCAGATGTGTAAGCTGCCCATGCCACACACACTCATGCAACCCCATACCATCAGAGATGCAGGCTTCTGAACGGAGCGCTGATGACAACTTGGGTTGTCCTTGTCCTCTTTAGTCCGGATGACATGGCATCCCAGTTTTCCAAAAAGAACTTCAAATTTTGATTCGTCTGACCGCAGAACAGTTTTCCACTTTGCCACAGTCCATTTTAAATGAGCCTTGGCCCAGAGAAAACGCCTGCGCTTCTGGATCATGTTTAGATATGGCTTCTTTTTTGACCTATAGAGTTTTAGCCGGCAACGGCGAATGGCACGGTGGATTGTGTTCACCGACAATGTTTTCTGGAAGTATTCCTGAGCCCGTTTTGTGATTTCCATTACAGTAGCATTCCTGTATGTGATGCAGTGCCGTCTAAGGGCCCGAAGATCACGGGCATCCAGTATGGTTTTCCGGCCTTGACCCTTACACACAGAGATTGTTCCAGATTCTCTGAATCTTTGGATGATATTATGCACTGTAGATGATGATAACTTCAAACTCTTTGCAATTTTTCTCTGAGAAACTCCTTTCTGATATTGCTCCACTATTTTTCGCCGCAGCATTGGGGGAATTGGTGATCCTCTGCCCATCTTGACTTCTGAGAGACACTGCCACTCTGAGAGGCTCTTTTTATACCCAATCATGTTGCCAATTGACCTAATAAGTTGCAAATTGGTCCTCCAGCTGTTCCTTATATGTACATTTAACTTTTCCGGCCTCTTATTGCTACCTGTCCCAACTTTTTTGGAATGTGTAGCTCTCATGAAATCCAAAATGAGCCAATATTTGGCATGACATTTCAAAATGTCTCACTTTCAACATTTGATATGTTATCTATATTCTATTGTGAATAAAATATAAGTTTATGAGATTTGTAAATTATTGCATTCCTTTTTTATTCACAATTTGTACAGTGTCCCAACTTTTTTGGAATCGGGTTTGTATATATATATATATATTTAAATGTAACAAATTTTCATTAAAGGAGAGACCCGAGTCTACAGAAGTAAGAAACTGCCTAGCAACACCCTAGTAACCACCCAGAACTCCCTCACAACACGAGAACACTTTGGCAACTGCATGGCAATGTGCTGCAACTACTCAGATCACATCTGGCATACTGGTAGTGCATAGGCAAGCAGTTTGCAAAATCTAGTTTAGTAATACTATTTCTTCTTGTCTTACAGAATGAAACCACCGGTTCCCAGAGCCCATTCTGTGAGTACTGGACTAGTTTCACACACTAACAGACACACATGCATTCATTACAGTGATCTTCTCTTGAGATCTGAACTATTTGTTGGTTTCCTCAGAGTTCGCTCCTGATCAGTGACAAAGGTTAGTGAGTTTCTCCACTTTAGAGGTGACCGTATTAGACCGTATGAGCCACATGTACAGCTTTACTTGACGTCTCGTCTGGTTGTTTAGCTCCACCACCGGAAGTTAAACTCAGAAGTAGCACTCTTTCTGGCCAGCTGCCTCCACCCGTACTAAACAGCAAACCAGTTCCTCCCATCATCATCCCCAAAGAACTCAAGCCCAGGTGCGTCTGTGAAGCCTTTACATGAAAATGCTTCAGATATTTTTCACTCTTAAATCAAAAGAAAAAAATAAGAAATTATATGGCCTATTTTGTGTCCAGTAAGAATATTTGCATTGTGACACTATTTTCATGAAAATTCCTCCAAACTTGCCCGATTCTCAGTCGTCCAATATAAAGCAAAAAGTGAATTTTCATTAATCTAATGTGAAAAAATTACATAATATTTAAAATGTCCAGTACAAATGTTTACATGGCTGTATTTATTTTAAAAATTTAGATTTTTCAAGTGTTACTTTAGTATCATTGATATATTGCTAATATTTTGAATTTGGATTTTATTTATTTTTATATATATATATATATATATATATATATATATTCTTATTTACATATGTATTTAATATTTTATTTTTCATTTAATATTTTATTTTCATATATATATATATATACACACACACACACATATATATTTATACTTCTTTACATATTTATTTAATATTTCATTTTTTTATTTAATGTTATTTATTTTCATTTAAATTTATTTCCATCTGAATGTTGTTCTGAAATATAAATATATTAGTGTACATGTTATTTTAAGTAATGAACATGTTCTTGTAGTTTTAGATTTAGTTAACGATAATAACCCTGGATTTTTCATTACTGTCTTGCAGGTTTTTTTGTTTTGTTTGTTTTTTTGCATTAGTGTAATGAGCATTTGGGAGCAATATGTAATTGTCATGAAAATAGTCACATTACCTTCTTTATGCAAAACATTTCCTTGTTTTTTCTGATGCACATTTCTTTGTGACATTCACCTCTTCCTCGTCTGCTGGTGAACTCAAGTTTCTGTAAATATGTTGTGTTTCCAGTCCTCCTCCACCTCCATCTCTGGACAGCACAGGTGATCAGATTTATTCTCTTCAGTTTTTGTGATTCTCTGTCCATTTCAGTCTCCATTGCTTGACATGAACACGTCGGGTCAGTCCTATGGGATAAAGGCTGTGACATTTATTTTAGATGTCAGATCAGTGACCACATCAGTATTGAATAAGTCATTAATATGAGGGCTTAGATTTTGTAATTTAAATCATATAGTCAAAAGAATTGAACAGTTTCATCTTTTCTAATGCATCTGAATCCTGTAGAACTTTTTGTAACTGATATCATATGTGTGTCACATAAAAACAATTGCTGTTATCAGAATCAGTCATAATTTCCATATCAGTCCTTCCCTAATTCATTTATGTTCTTTCCTCATACAGCGCTTTCTTTTGGAATAAAGCCAGTTGCACAGGTAAACACACACACAGTCAACGTTTTATGTGATTGGTGGCAAACTGCCACTTTATTCAGTAACTGATTGGCTAACGGATCTTATCACGGTCAGGGGGCGGGGCTTCAGGACAGAGAGTGGTTTGCTGGAGTTTGTGACCGTAGGACTTCGGAGGAAACCGTGTTCAGGATTAACAAGGTGTGTCTGTTTTTGTGTGATTTCTATTTTATTTAAATGCTACATGTTTTTCATCTAAATGGGAATCTTGTTCTGAAATTAAGTATTAAAATAAAATAGAAAATAACATATATATATATATATATATATATATTTTTTACATGTTATTTTATATGTTGTTTTAATGTATTTTTATTGTATATTTCATTTATTTTCATCTAAATGGAAATGCTGTTCTGAAATTTACCAATGAAATAAAATATAAAATGTATATACAAAATAACATATAAAAGAAAGCATATATTTTTATTTTATATTTTATTTATTTTTATCTAAATGGGAATCTTGTTCTGAAATGAAGTAATAATGTAAAATAAAAATATAAAATTAAATTAAAAAATTAATATATAATAACAAAATATATATATTTTTTTTATAAATGTGTTATTTTAGTTTTAATGAATTTTTTTATTGTATATTTTATTAATTTTTCTAAATGGGATTGTTATTCTGAAATTAAGCAATCAAATACAAAATAAAAAAGTAAATATAAAAAATATAAAAACATTTTTTAACATGTTTTTTATTTTTATTGTTTATGTTTTATATTTTATTTATTTTCATCTAAATGGGAATGTTCTGAAATTAAGCAATAAAATATTAAAAAAAATATATATATATATATATATATACATATAATATTATTTATTAATTTTAATTTGATTTATTTTCATGTAAATGTTCTGAAATTAAGCAATAAAATCATTTTTTTTAAATATATATATATACACTCACCTAAAGGATTATTAGGAACACCTGTTCAATTTCTCATTAATGCAATTATCTAATCAACCAATCACATGGCAGTTGCTTCAATGCATTTAGGGGTGTGGTCCTGGTCAAGACAATCTCCTGAACTCCAAACTGAATGTCAGAATGGGAAAGAAAGGTGATTTAAGCAATTTTGAGCGTGGCATGGTTGTTGGTGTCAGACGGGCCGGTCTGAGTATTTCACAATCTGCTCAGTTACTGGGATTTTCACGCACAACCATTTCTAGAGTTTACAAAGAATGGTGTGAAAAGGGAAAAACATCCAGTATGCGGCAGTCCTGTGGGCGAAAATGCCTTGTTGATGCTAGAGGTCAGAGGAGAATGGGCCGACTGATTCAAGCTGATAGAAGAGCAACTTTGACCTGAAATAACCACTCGTTACAACCGAGATATGCAGCAAAGCATTTGTGAAGCCTCAACACGCACAACCTTGAGGCGGATGGGCTACAACAGCAGAAGACCCCACCGGGTACCACTCATCTCCACTACAAATAGGAAAAAGAGGCTACAATTTGCACGAGCTCACCAAAATTGGACAGTTGAAGACTGGAAAAATGTTGCCTGGTCTGATGAGTCTCGATTTCTGTTGAGACATTCAGATGGTAGAGTCAGAATTTGGCGTAAACAGAATGAGAACATGGATCCATCATGCCTTGTTACCACTGTGCAGGCTGGTGGTGGTGGTGGTGGTGTAATGGTGTGGGGGATGTTTTCTTGGCACTCTTTAGGCCCCTTAGTGCCAATTGGGCATCGTTTAAATGCCACGGCCTACCTGAGCATTGTTTCTGACCATGTCCATCCCTTTATGACCACCATGTACCCATCCTCTGATGGCTACTTCCAGCAGGATAATGCACCATGTCACAAAGCTCGAATCATTTCAAATTGGTTTCTTGAACATGACAATGAGTTCACTGTACTAAAATGGCCCCCACAGTCACCAGATCTCAACCCAATAGAGCATCTTTGGGATGTGGTGGAACGGGAGCTTCGTGCCCTGGATGTGCATCCCACAAATCTCCATCAACTGCAAGATGCTATCCTATCAATATGGGCCAACATTTCTAAAGAATGCTTTCAGCACCTTGTTGAATCAATGCCACGTAGAATTAAGGCAGTTCTGAAGGCGAAAGGGGGTCAAACGCAGTATTAGTATGGTGTTCCTAATAATCCTTTAGGTGTATATATATATATATATACAATAACATGTAAAAAATAAAATATGTAAAAAATAAAATATACAGAGGAAAGGCTCAGGATTAACAAGTTGTGTCTGTTTGTGTGATTTGTATTTTATTGAAATGCTTCATGTTTATCACTAAATGGGAATGTTCAGCTGAGTCATATTGTTCTGAAATTAAACAACTAACCTAAACCCTAACCATATAATGTTTAACATTTGTCATAAACTCAAACATTTTGACTCTTAGAGTCATTTTTCATTTTGAGTGTGTCCTTAAACGAGTTTAAGGGTTGTTAGTTTTACATCTGCAGTCGTTTCTCACCAGTTTTGCCCAAAAGCACATTTGTGATGGTTGTGTCTGTCATCACGCAGGACGGCACGTTTCTGGTCCGGTACAGCAACTCTCAGAATGACCGTCAGCCCTACACGCTGGTCGTGCTCTACCGTCAGACCGTTTACAACATCCCTGTGCGCTTCCTGGAGGACTCGCAACACTACGCGCTGGGAAAAGAGGGCAAGAAGACGGAAGAGGTAGAGGAGAGGAAGATCTGCTTGTGTCTCTGCGTTCGCTGTGCTGTTTGTCAAATTCACATGTATTTTGGTGCAACTGTACATGTTGCTGCGTTCACGCCACGTCGTAATTACCGTAAATAAAGCTCTGTATGCTTTCGATTTGCTCGTGCGGTAGCTTGATGTCATACACCGATCGGTCTGCACAGCGCCGCTTCAAGTCCAACACACCTTAAATCTGCAGTGGTCAGGTGGTATAAGTCGCAGCTCTCAGAAAATTACGCGATTACACGTTGTAATTACAAATTTTAAGCATGTGAAGGCTTTTTACAGTTCAGAATCGTTACGGTGATTATGACACGATATGAACAAACAATGAATATAAGAGTGTATATAAATATGGCACAATATACATTCTCTTCATTACACATCCTACATTCGCTCCCGGGTCGTTTACATTCATGCATTTGGTGATACATTTTTTTTCAATGCATGCATTGCATTCCCTGGGAATTGATCCCATGACATTTAAACATGTAATATAGCCCTAATTTATTATTTTACATGTATTTAATTATGTTTCACATTATTATTTCCATAGACATTGTTTAAATGCTTTGCGTTTTGGCTTAAGCAGTCTCATGTGACCACAAAATCACAGCTGGATGATTTTATGCTTTTGGCAAACTCACAAAATACCTTTTTTCAAAAAGTTTTTACTATCATCTATTTTCAATATCAAACAATATCACATTGAAGAAAATCACTTTGAATTAATAATAATAATATTGATAATTATTGTTTTACTATTATTTTACATTTATTTACAATTATTATTTTACTATTATTTTATTATCATTACATCACATGTGTGTATATATATATATATGTGTGTGTGTGTGTGTGTGTGTGTGTGTATGTCTGTAATACAATAATAATAATAGTAAAACAATAATTAATATCTGACAGATATTATATAAAAACACTTGCAATATGCTTACAAAATCTGTAACAATTTGTAATTACATTTGAATAAAGGGTGAAGATATATGTGTGTGTAATATTGTAATATAGTGTGTATTTATATATATATATATATATATATATATATATATATAAAAAGATTTTGTAAGCATATTGTGTAGTTGTGCCTTGGAGGCAATTGTTTTATTTGTGATAATGACGCAATGAAACATGCCAAATTGTGGGATATAATTTTTGGCCAGGCTGTCATATTATGAACAAGAGAACTTATGAAATATTAATAACTCATTATGTTGTTGTCAATGTATGCCTTTTGTATCTGCAGTTTGCCTTTTTTTTGCCAAATAATTTTGTCAGATAAATACCTTAACAAAGTTTAGTGTTTTGTTCTTCCCTTCCCAAAAATATTAAATATTTTCCTCATATTTTGATGGTTTAATCCAACTTGTAGGGTCATTAAAAACAAATATCACCTCTGGACATCACTTTTGGCCACTACTATATAGAAAATTACAGCATAACAGTAAATATTGAAAATGAGTATACAGTAGTTCTGATAATCTCCATCTTTGTGTTCCAGCTCTTCGGCAGTTTGCAGGAGATGATCTCGCATCACATGAAGAACCCGCTTCTGCTGATCGACCGTAAGAGTCAAGCTAAACACAGCACGCTCCTCTCTCACGCCGTACGGCCCTAACGCCCCGCTCCTGTCCCTCACACAGATCTCACACTCTTCACTTATTTATACCATTACGATGTGTGTCTTGTGTTCAGTATCTTTCATGTTTGGGGATTTTATATGTGGTGTCAATGTAGTTTAACTAAACCCTCACAGATATAATGTTTACAGGGCAACTTGTATTAGTGTAAAATAGTTTGAATAAAGGGAAAAAAACTTGACTTTTCTGACAATTTTTATCATCACACAAACATCGATTACAATCAAAATGACTTGTGAAGCTATAATAGTAATGTTAAGTGGTTAAACAGTTACTTTTTTAAAGTAATCTTGGTACTTTGATATGATTTTCATATTAATGCTTACTTGATAGATCTTTGAAACATTGATATATATTTTAAACAATACCAAGCTACTGTACATGTCCAAAACCGTGGCAATAATATTATACTTTTTTAATAGAGAGATCATGAAACTACTGTTTATATACCATGGTATTTATGGGCATGTCAAGGAATACTATGGTACTTTTCTATTATGTTTGGTTTAATGCATGCTTGTGTTTAATGTTTAATGCTGTTATTGGTAACTAAAAACATTTCTGGTAATTGAAATAAAATGTTAACAAATAAAATAAAGGTAACTGTCTTTGTTACATGTACATATTGTAGTAATAACAGTAAAGTATGCATATTTACATGCAACTAACCCTCAACCAAAGCCTAATACTATAGCAAGTACACTCAAAAAACTTTAAAGCCTTTTTTTCAAGATTTATGCATTTCAATAAATATTAAAATTCCATCGAATTGAATTGAATAATCCTCATATTAATAAATAATAATTTTAAATGAGTAAAAAAACCGAGTGTAATACGTTTTGTTTATGTGATTCGTATTAACCATTCAATTTTTTTTTTTAAGTTTAAAGTTTATACAAAATGTTTTATTAAGCTCTGTTTTTTACTCATTTAAAATTCTTAATTCATAATATGCAAGGATTATTATTCAATTTGATGGAATTTTACTATTAATTGAAATGCGTAAATGTTGAATTTTGAGTACATGTAGTTAATTAATATTACTTAGTAATTAAATGTACAATTACACATTAACAAGGAAAAAATTTAAGTGTAACCAAAATAAAAACTTTCAGTTATACTTTCAGTAAATATATCAGCTATGTTAACAAATAATATTTTCTCAGTAAATATTTTAGCTACTTGCCAAATTAATATTTTACAGTTTTAGTTTAGTTTAAGAACTTAAATTACTTAAAAGCTAAAAATGAAATAATAAATAATATAAATAGACATATAAAAAACTAATAAAGCTGACAAAACCACACAATTACTAAAACTAAAATTGTAAATATACATTTTAATATTAATATAAATGTTAACAAATAATATTTTTTCAGTAAATATTTTATCCACTTGCCAAATGCATATTTAATAGTTTTTAGTTTAAGTACTTAAATTACTTAAAAGCTAAAAATGAAATGATAAATAATAAAAATAAAATAGATTATAATAAAAATCATAATAAAAATTAAAAAACAATTACTAAAACTAAAATTGTAAATATAAAAATAAATATTAATATAAATGTTAACAAATCATATTTTCTCAGTAAATATTTTAGCTACTTGCCAAATTAAAATTTTAAAGTTTTAGTTTAAGTACTTAAATTACTTAAAAGCTAAATATGAAATAATAAATAATAAAAATAAAATAGAGACATAAAAAACTACTAAAGCTGACAAAACCACACAATTACTAAAACTAAAATTGTAAATATAAAAATAAATGTTAACAAATTATATTTTTCTGTAAATATATTTTAGCTAATTGCCAAATGAATATTTTATAAAGTACTTAAATTACTTAAAAGCTAAAAATTTAATAATAAATTAAAAATAAAATATATATATATATAAATATATAATATAAAATAAAACGAATAAAGCTGACAAAACCAAACTAAAATTGTAAATATAAAAATAACTATTTCTATAAATATTAATATAAATGTTAACAAATACTATATAAATGATACTACTATAACAGTGGTTTAATGCCCTTTGCTTTGCTGTTGTTCCTGCACTGAGTGAGTGTGCAGAAATAGACCCCAGTATTTTTAGGGGGGGGGGGGAGAGTTCCTGCTGTCACATGTTTGTCTCGAGCGGAGGGCTACACGAGACCCCCTCACAGTCCCTTCAGCCGCAGACTCCTGCGTTTCACAGCTATATACCTCACTCAGCTTCTGTGAGAGTGTGTTTACAGCATCCGCGCCGCAAGACTGGAGTTTCTCCCTCATTCAGCTCGTATCAGTGCGCGGGTCTACTTTCTCGCGCGGAGGAGTCCGGCGGCGCTCCGAGAAGTTGCCTGGAGTGAATCTGACCGGCTGAAGAAAGAGAGATTCCCGATCATTCGCGAAATATCCGTGTCTAACGGGACACACAACTCGGAGGAACAGAACACAAACACAACTCTTCATCTGCGCCTCCTCCTCCTCCTCCTCCTCGTCGTCCTCCTCTCCTCTCAGTGCTGGAGAATGGCGCAGATTTTACCCATCCGCTTTCAGGAGCATCTGCAGGTAAAACCGCACAAACACACACGCAACATTCGTGGGTTTCCGCTCGAGCCGTCAAACTGTAAACACGCAACTATGTAACAGCGGCCTCGCCCGCGCGCTGCGCTCGTGCACACGCACAAGTTACATACTTGATACATATGTGACATTTAAAAGAATACGCGTTACTTGGAAGCCTAACGTTTAAAAGAATGATGGCAAATAAACCGTTACATTGTGACATCGTCGTGTTAGAATTTTAGAATGACATTTGAATTAATACAGTGAGATCGCGGAATGTTTTGTTTTTCTTTCACAGATGAAATGTTACACATTTGCACTTGCCCAACATTTAAAATAATGTAGTTACATGTAAGTTTTTTGGTCACACTTTAGATTAGGGTCCAATTCTCCCTATTAACCACGACTTTTTCCTCAGTTAACTCCTAATTACTGCCTATTAATAGTTAGAAAGCTAGTTATGATTAGATATTGGTAGGATTATGGATGTAGAATATGATCATGCAATAATATGTGCTTTATAAGTACTAATAAACAGCCAATATCCTAGTAATATGCATGCTAATAAGCAAATAGTGAGAATTGGACCCTAAACTAAAGTGTTACCAGTTTTAATAAACTCCTAATTACTGCTTATTAATAGTTAGTAAGGTAGTTGTTAAGTTTAGGTATTGGTAGGATTAAGGGATGTAGGATATGATCATGCTGAATAAGGCATTAATATGTGCTTTATAAGTACTAATAAGCAGCCTATATCCTAGTAATATGCATGCTAATAAGCAACTACTCAATAGTGAGAATAACCATAAACGAAACTAAAGTGTTACCAGTTTAGTTTTATTTAATATAGAAAGTTTAGGTTAAAAATTGATATTACTTTGAAAGTTTTCCCCATTTGTGATCACATTTTTGCTGTCTTGCCTTCCACTTCAATAGTCCTGCGGTGTTTTTAAGTGTTATTACATATAATATTACACTCATCATTACACACAAATTAGAAATGTTTTTAGATGAAGTACATCACACCGCATGTACAAAAATGCTTGACATTTTATGTCAGTACATAGTTGCATGATGGAAATTGCCACAGTTTCCATTGCATGGCATGCAAAATAATATCTTACTGTAGTGTAACAATACATCATGATGCACCGATGTATCGGCCATTAATCGGTATTGGCCGATAAAAGCTATTATTATCACTATCGGCCATCGGCCGATTGTTTAAAAACAGCCTGAGGGCTGATGGTATCCTGTCAATCAAAAGAGTGCGGAAAACGTGTCCGTCTGCAACTCATACTGTGTGTGTGAAGAAAATGTCTCATGTTGAATTTAGGTCAAGATAACGCGACAATAGCGCATTAAAGGGGTCATGAACTGTTTTTTTTTTAAATTTTTTATACTGTTGTCTGAGGTCAACTTAGGATGTTCGCATGGTTTTTACATTCAAGAACATAAAAAGGAATAAGTAATAGGCTATTTTCTACCCTGGTTTTGAGCCTAGCTCCTGGAACGCTCGGTTTTTATGGGCGTGCTGCATTGAAGACTTGGAAGTAAACGCCCACTGCTATGATTGGATAACAATTTTGCATATTATAATGAGTTTCGACCCCCCAGTCAGTACATGTGGGGAATTGTTTTGAAAACTTCCAATGTGGAAAAACAGCAACCGGAATGATTCGCCCATACATGTTCGACCCAGAGTCTGATCCCGAATCACAGGACAATGAACCAACAACACCTCAAATACAAAGGCTACTCCAGCCTGTGACAGCGTGGTAAGTTATCGTCAATTATGTTTAGTTAGACACGTACACATAATCAGTAGATATCAAACGATCTGTAACAATGCAATACTATCACATATAAAAACATTTTTTACTCACATAAGTGTCCAATCCAGAAGGCACAGCATCGCTTTTTAATCTCATTCTGTCTGCAAATCCAGTCTCTTGTTTACAAAAGAATCCACGGTGAAATTAAGTGAACAAACACACAATTACCCACGTGAGCTGGAACTTCATTAAAAATAAAGTTCAACCGCATTCCTAATATTGGAATCCGAAGGAAGCTTATGCAGCGACTGTGTTCTTCCCAAAACAGGCACTGCACACTATTTTGTAATCTTCAACAGCATGTTTATTGCTGTTAGTTACATGTAGGATAGTTACATACTAGGATATTGCTGGTAGTTCGTTCCGGTTTAGTGCCACGTAGGCCTATGTTATTTATACTTATTACTTTACATGTCATGCTCAAATCGGTGGACGGGGCTACAGAATTAGGCGTTGGTCTTCTTCGGTTGAGGCGGCGTTTCGCTGCTCTCTGACGTCACAGGGAGGCATATTCGCAGATCTCTCGTTTGATGAGCCAGCTGTCAATAAAAGCTTTTATTTAACTAACAAGGAAGTTTTCAGCTCCGAAACTTACAGGATATTCTTATATTACGATGACCTTTTATATATCAAAAGCTCAAGGAAAAGTTGATTTCTCAATTCATGAGTCCTTTAACAGTGAAAAAATTGCTCTATTTGACCCTATGAATCAAGCCAGGGTTGCCAGGTCTGTTTTCCCTACACTAAACACTGTTTGTAGCGCCTATTATTCAGTAATCGCAAATAGCACTGTGCTTTGTTACTTCTAAAAAGAAACAAAGTGTCATCTTTCAAATTCTGTCTATTTTATCAGGAAATTCAAACGATAAATGCCGTTTTGACGCTCCTAAATGTGATGTGACAGATCGCTGTAGTGCCTCAGTTTCTCTTCCACTTTAATACATATCTCAAAAAACATGCATGAATATCAAAAGGTATGTTGAAAGATACACTTCAACTTACTGAAATCCGCATCATGACTCATGTAATCACTCAATCAGTGTTTCAACCGCGGAAAGACATCAATAAAACAGCTTGTAAACAATAGGTCACTTCACATTGTATTTAGCAAAGTCATCAGATGTTCACAGTTTGTTAGTTAGCAATAAAGAAACACTATAGAGGAGCTTACTTACTGTTAATTATATGCCTGATCAGGCATAACATGGTGAAGTGAATAACACTGATTATCTCTTCATCACGGCACCTGTTAGTGGGTGGGATATATTAGGCAGCAAGTGAACATTTTGTCCTCAAAGTTGATGTGTTAGAACCAGGAAAAATGGGCAAGCATAAGGATTTGAGTGAGTTTGACAAGGGCCAAATTGTGATGGCTAGACGACTGGGTCAGAGCATCTCCAAAACTGCAGCTCTTGTGGGGTGTTCCCGGTCTGCAGTGGTCAGTATCTATCAAAAGTGGTCCAAGGAAGGAACAGTGGTGAACCGGCGGCAGGGTCATGGGTGGCCAAGGCTCATTGATGCACGTGGGGAGCGAAGGCTGGCCCGTGTGGTCCGATCAAACAGACGAGCTCCTATAGCTCAAATTGCTCAAGAAGTTAATGCTGGTTCTGATAGAAAGGTGTCAGAATACACAG
>CM077186.1:37863369-37873369 GCA_039654105.1 Coreius guichenoti
TAAAGCTGTAACCCAATAGAGATTCAGATAATGAAGTTATGAGCAGGAAGAGGAAACATGTTTATCACCAGCACAAACTGACACAGAGGACTCGTTTTATGACACAAACTAAAGTCTAGCAGTAATCTAAATATCTTTAGTTTGCATGATTGTGTTTTGAGTAGAAAATAAATGAAATAGACTGTCCTGTCTATCAGTTGATTCTTGATAAACAATATATACAGTCATGTGAAAAAGAAAGTACACCTTCTTTGAATCGTATGGTTTCATCTGAGAATATCAGAATCCATGTGCTTTTTTCCTGCTTACACATTGGTGGGTCACATCCGATCTGTGCCACATGGGAGGAAAACATCGGAATTGGGTCACTTGAACCATGTAATGTAAATGCGGCCTATAATCATTGCTGATGTCTTTCCTCCTTGGTATTGTGTGAACACACACCTGAAGTCTCCAGACCAGCAAACTGCCAAAACTTCTGCTTTAATAGAGGTGATCACACTTGCTGATGATCAATTAATCAAGGGCATTTGATACTTGCCCTCTTAAAGTGGACCTATTATGCAAAATTCACTTTTACATGGTGTTTGAACATAAATGTGTGTTGGCAGTGTGTGTACACAACCACCTTATAATGGTAAAAATCCATCCACTCTTCTTTTTTTAATCCCCATAAACCATAAGCAGTGTCTCCGAACAAGCCGTTTGTGATGTCACATGCTTAGGCCCCGCCCACGTCTGCTGACAGACTCCGCCCTATTAGCATAGCTCCGCCCTCAGTGAGCTGTACACAGTCACCATGTTTATCTCCTCGCCAGAGCATTCAAGTCAGAAATGTTTTCTTAATAAAGCTACTAAAGTTATTCAGTCAAGAGCAGTGAGTGATTTTCTGTTCGTCTTTTGTTGTTTGATTCATATTAACAGCAGATATAGCAGTAGGTACTGTATATTACGCTGCTGTCACTTTAATACACAGATCTAATATACACATGTGATTTCTTTACGTTCACAGACATAACCGGCTGTGTTTATGTGAACTGTGTGTGTTTTTGACATACCCTTGTGTTTTGGACCGTTTAAGCGCAATAAGACGTGAAAGAGAACTTAGTTTGATACTCACGGGACGCTCCGCCTGACATCCAGCTTTCTGTGCGCGTGCGCTCAGAAAACCATATATCAGAAGTTAGACTGATATGGCTTTAAAACGCATGCAGATCATAAACTTTCATGAGGATGAAAAACTGCAATGTCACTGCAATGATAGAGATGATCATCAAAACCAAGGCACGATAGGATAGGGGGCGGGGATCAGCAGCTCATTTGCATTTAAAGATACATGCACGAAAACAGCATGTTTTTCCTTCCACTCAAAAATGAGCGTTTACAACATGGTATAATAAATGATCTGTGGGGTATTTTGAGCTGAAACAGACACATTCTGGGGACGCCTGAGACTTATATCTTGTAAAAAGGGGCATAATTGGTCCCCTTTAAGTCCTATGGAAGCAGTAAGGGTGTACTTAGTTTATCACACATGTCTTCTTAATTTTGGCCTAGTGTTTGTCAAATAAATAATAATATGTTGTAATATGTTCATCTGAGGTTGTATTTCATTTTAAGACCTTCTAAGGACCAGATGATCGTTTATATTATGTCCTGATATTTAAAACCATAGAATTCCAAGAGGGTGTACTTTCTTTTTCACGCGACTGCATTTTTTTATCAAATGTTTTGCTGATCAAATGTTTCATAAAAGCATTTGCCAAATGCATGAATGTAAATGTCTTGCAGTAACAGATCAGCAAGCGGAAGAGACAGAGACAGAGAGCGTCTGCTTCGTCTCGTTCTGCTCTGAATGCTGGGAGACAAATGATGGCAGGTCAGAAGCATCATTGTAGACGAGCCCATCAGGAAATGAGTTTAACTCATCATTAAGATCTGTGTGTGTGTGTGGACATCTGGATCTTTCTGCCTCACTACATCCTGAGTGTCCTGTGGGACTTTATTGAGGACATCTCATAAATGCATTGCTTTTCATACAAAGCTAATGTTATATACAATAACGTAAGCCTAACGCTTCACTTAAACATTAGATTTAAAGCCTGATGGTTAGATTTAAAGTTGCTGTCCATGTAGTAACGTCACAAGTTTAGCAAAACGAGCACACTAAATTAATGTATATTCTTAAAACATCTGTGGTTTTAGCTTTAGGTTGCAATAACCAACTAGATGAGTACAATTTGATGACAAACTCTGAAGTTGGCTTGAGAAAGCCAGACAAGAAAGTTTGAAAAAGTTTTAAAAGCTTGAAGTTTATAGGTTTTACGTTTGAAGTAGTTTAAAGTTTGAATGTTTTGAAGGCAATTAAGTCTATCAGAAAAACAGATAGATTTAACATTTTGCTAACATGTTTTAATGCTTTGCTAGCACGAATTAGCATGTTGCTAGCATGTTTTAACATGTTGCTAGCATGAATTAACATGTTAGCATGATTTAGCATGTTGCTAACATGTTTTAGCATATTGCTAGCATTAATTAGCATATTGCTAGCCTGTTTTAACATTTTGTTAGCATTAATTAGCATGTTGCTAACATTATTTAACATGTTTGCTGACATGTTTTATCATGAATTAGCATGTTGTTGGCATGTTTAGCCTGATAACATGTTTCAACATGTTTGTTAGCATTTATTAACGTTAGCATGAATCAGCATGTTACTAGCATGATGTACCATTTTGTTAGCATGTTTTAGCAAGCTCTTCTTCGTGAGCATTAGAGCGTATGGTTAAAAACTAGCCTAAAACGCCATCTGCTGTTAAGAACTAATCTCAGAATCGATTCAAGAGAGAATCGTGATGCATTCGGAAAATCCCAGAATCAAGTGATGCATCGATTTATTGTCCCAGCCCTAGTTGTTAACATGAATTAGCATATTGCTAGCATGTTTTAACATGAATTAGCATGTTGTTAACATGAATTAACATGTTGCTACCATGATGTTTGCTAACATGTTTTAACATGAATTAGCATGTATTAGCATTTAGCTAGCATGTTTTACCACATTGTTAGCATGATTTAGCATGTTGCTAACATGTTGCCATTAATTAGTATGTTGCTAGCATGTTTTAGCACACTGTTAGCATGTTTTAACATGGTGATAGCATGTTTTAACATGTTTGGAGCATGTTT
This sequence comes from Coreius guichenoti, assembly GCA_039654105.1. Taxonomy (NCBI): domain Eukaryota; kingdom Metazoa; phylum Chordata; class Actinopteri; order Cypriniformes; family Gobionidae; genus Coreius; species Coreius guichenoti. Next base: position 37,866,559 of record CM077186.1, read on the forward strand.
TATCATGTTGTCCTAGGATAGTCATTAAGCTTTGCTAGTGATAGGCAGCTTAAATACTCTATAAGTCTTAATGTACAAAAGTTTTGACCCCCTCATTGAAAGTCTGAGACTTTTCTGTGTTTTCATCGTACGTTTAACGAAAATCAATAGTCCGTCTGAGCCGAGTTTGGTGGTTCTAGCTTGAAAGCTCTAGGATGAGATACTGTTTACATTTTTGCTAAGAATAATAATACACTTAAATAGTAGATCAGTGAGTTGCCTTTCTGAACTCAGTGACCAGTATCTGTAGACGTTCATTGCTGTTGGTGAGTGTGTGAGTGTGTTTAACCGCTTCATTTAGTGAAGTCTGAAGCTTCAGACAGATCATAGATTGCAGACGGCGTCATTCAAATGAGTGTTTTTTCGGAACGCTTCTAAAGCTCCTGATGTTTCCTGATACTCATCAGATTAGGTGTGTTTGGGTTAAATCTGAAACGGACAGACATTTACAAATTTCAAGCGGACAGTAGTGCACTTTATTTGGATGTATGTTTTGGCCTGTATGTAAAGAAATCATGTGTAATCAAAAACGTCTTCATTTGCAGAGGAAAAACATTGTATTTAATTTTAAAAATGCATTTTAAAGCATGAATTTCTTGTAAATCCTTTGATGCTCTTCACGTGTCGGTCAAAAATGACAGATATTTTTTATTTCAATGAAATGAATGTATTATATTTTAGTTTGATAATGTTTTTTAATTAATAGTTTGTATTTTTAGGGGATTTTATGGTACTAAATTATATTTATGCAGTAGTTATATTCCATTTATTCACGTTTTGAGCATGGACCTGAAAACGACATTTGCAACTCAAACGTTCATAAATCTTGAATGCTTTGGATCACAGACTGAAGTTTGGTCTCTTTTTAAAGACGACACAGATTATTGCTGAAGAGAAATGTCTAAAAAAGTGAAAAGATTCACATCCATTCAATTTTTTGAGGAAAAAAAGGTCTGAAAATGTTTTAAATATAAAGAAAAAAATTATAGATTCTCCATTTGTGATGTGGCGGCTAGCTATAACGCACATACGTGTTCTTTTTATGTTTATTAGAGGTTGAATTCATATTCCAAACTTCCCATACTACTTCTGAATAGGATGTCTACTTCATAAATTGTATGAAAATTATGGAAATATATGGTTCAGATCACTCAAACCATATATGGAAATGGAGGCGCCCTTATATGGTCAGTAATGGAGCTTGGATGTCATCTAGTGAAAAAGTTTGGTACTGCGCCCAAACAAAATCTCACTGAAAGCTCATTTTTTTATGATATCAACCTAAAATTTGGAACACAACTTGTTCAGATTATTGGTTTTGATTTTCTTGCAGTTTTAGAATAAAACATGTTTTGTAAAATATATATTTTATAAAAAATATTATATTTTACATTTTCATAAACTTAAACTTCTATAAAAAAAATTATATTTCACTTCCATAATTTGACTTCTTTTATTTTCTATTTCACTAACATGACTTCTACAATAATCTGCCAAATGTCTTCTTTAAAACAAGACCAGCCTTATGTCTATATTCCAAAGCATTCTTGAATTACAACCATTTATGTTTGGATAGTGCATTTTCATATCTAGGAATAATCACACAATTTTTCTTCCATGTTCTGATTTTAACAGTAAACCTCTGTTGTGCAGCACTTTGTTTGCAAAAAAATGAAAGGGTTTATTTAAATTTCATTTGATTAAAAAAAACATTAATAAAATTAATGATTACCTATTATTATTATTATTATTATTATTATTATTATTAAAAAAAAGAAATTCATAGGGCCCTATTATTGTAATTTATTTCATATTTCTCTTTATACTATTGCATTTATGTGTGCTGTGGTTTGAAATTTGTTTATTTGTTCTTATTTTATTACTGTCTTTTTACTAGTTTTTTATGAAAATTAAATGTTGCATTGCAGAAAAGTAGATTTTTGTTTGTATATGTTGTCAAATATAGTTCTTTGAAAGAAAATCGGTATCGGCAGGTCACACTTACAAAATAAAATCTGAACCCGGAATCGTTCAAGAAAATAGCAATCGGTGCATCTCTACATTTAATCTTTTCGAATCATGTTCATGATTATTTTTGTGTTCACACAGCAAGTGCCAAATCCTTTCGTATCATTCGGTTTCGTATCATTCCGATGAAGTAAAAAATTCTAAAATAAAACAATAAAAAAAAAAATTTCCAGTCAAAAATGACCGGACAGCACCAGAGGGTTAAAAGGATCTCAGGATCCTATTCAGAAGAGAGACCCGAGACTTATCTAAGAGATTTTGTGAAGTCAGTGAAGGTGTGTGTGTGTGTTTGAGTCAGTAATGCTGAGACAAGAAAAGGGAGGGAAGAGTTGTGGCTCTGTTTTCTCTGACTCAGTGTGTGGGTGTGTGTGAGTGAGTGTGTGTGTGTGTGTGTGTGTGTGTGTGTGTGTGTGTGTGTGTAGGCTGCTCTACAGTATCTCCAGGTCCTTGCGTAAGCAGTATGTTCCAGTAAGACGGACAGCAGGTTTGCGTTACGCCTGTGTTTCTCAGCACTGAATCACGTCAGACCCCAGAGAGAGAGACTTCTGACCCCTGAAGAATGTGAGGGCTTCACCCGTCCGTATAATCCAAACACTCGTGACGTTTCCTTGGCCTGGCACTCTTCAGAACATGTCTAATGTGCAGTATACAGCTGTACTGAGAGTTTGGACCCGTGAGGTTTCACCGAGAGGGAAATAATAAAGATAATGTCTTGAATCTCGACAGTCACAGCTGGTTAGGAAAGAAACGTCATTTACTCGCCCTCATGATGTTCCAAACCTGCATGAATTTTGAAGATATTTTGAAGAATGTGGGTTGATGCGCCCCATTGACTTCCATAGTATTTTTTTCCCATACTATAGGAGTCAATGAGGACCATCAACTGTTTAATTACCCATATTCTTCACTCGAGGGTGAGTAAATGATGACAGAATTTTAATTTTTTGGGTGAACTATCCGTTTAACTTCAGAGATGTTTTATCGCTTGATGCTTTATTGCAGGAATGACCAATCGTAAAATCTCAGGATGACTTCAAGTTAATATTTCAATAATTTAACGGCATGTCGATATGTGTATGGCTCTCTGGCATCGGTTAATGGTCACATGACATGCAGGTAAACAAATAAAATATTTTTTCCAGTTAGCTTTTTATTGTGATTTGCTTTTATTTTGTTTTAATTTTACATTTTAATTACTGAATCATTTTTTTAGTAAGTGTTTTATTTTTATTTATTTTATTAATTATTTCAATTTTACATTTTTAGAAAGTTTTTATTTTTAAATTATTTTACATTGTTATGATTTAATCAGTTTTGTGAGTGATTTTATTTTGAAATCTTTCATTTTATCTTTAGATTATGATTTAATTCATTTTTAGTGTTTTATTTTGATTGGTTTTATGAACTATTTCAATTTGATATTTTTATGATTTACATTTTTAGAAAGCATTTAATTTGATTTGTTTTTATTTTAAATTATTTTAATTTGACATTGTTATGATTTAATCATTTTTGTGAGTGATTTATACATTTATAAATACATTTTTTGTAAGTGTTTTATTTTGATTGATTTTATTTTAAAATTATTCATTTTAATTTGATTATGATTTAATTAATTTAGGAAGTGTTTTACGTTGATTATTCTTTTCAGTTATTTATGTTAAGTTGACATTTTTATGATTACATTTTAGCAATTGTTTTTAATTATTTATTATATATTTATTTATATTATATTATCTATATATTATTATATATATTATTTTGTTCTATTTTAAATATATTTATTTTAATCTTCAATTTTTTGATTTAATACGTTTTTAGTAAGTGCTTTTTATTTAGATTTTTTAAAATTATTTATTATTTTAATTGTACATTTAGGATTTACGTTTTTAGAAGGTGTTTTTATTTTAAATGTATTTATTCATGTTAGGTATGATTTTTATGTAGTTATTATGATCTTTTCATCCGCTCCTGCATCAGTTCATTAGGACGGGTCAGTTAGTTCTTCACTGGTGTGTTTCTCTCTCGTCCTCCAGCTGCAGTCTCTGGGAGTGAGTCCGGCCGGCATCAGCTTCAGCTGCCTGACCATGGAGTCGGACCGCTTCATCTGCATCCGAGAGAAGGTGGGCGAGCAGAACCAGGTGGTCATCATCGACCTGAGCGACCCAGCCAACCCCATCCGCCGGCCCATCACGGCCGACAGCGCCATCATGAACCCGGCCAGCAAAGTCATCGCTCTGAAAGGTGCCGCTGTTTGTGTCTCAGTCATTCTGACTGGCTTCATGTTGTTTTCTGACATGCTTCTCAAACATGTTCTTTCTCGCTCTAACCTCTAAACTGCTCTCTGAACTCTGAAGATGGTGAGTTTTTCAGTCGATCCTGTCAGTCATTGTGTCTTCACACACACATATATTCTGTCTCATATGTATGTAGACGTCTGTGTTTCAAGACAATCGCAGCTCCTGACATATGCATAGGGTTGCCACCCGTCCCGTGAAATACGGAATCGTCCCGTATTTATAGGCAAAATGACGCGTCCCATATCAAATCTATACGGGACGCGATTTGTCCCATATTTTACGTAGGTCCACACAGTTCAATAAACACATAAGGATTTTGCAGTGTGGAGAATACTAATAGCAAATATAAAGAAATCAATTTCACAATAAGTAGTACAGAAGCTCATTTGCGCGTGATTGCGTTTTAGCGGCTTTGTTGCCATAGCGACGGAGTCTCGAGAACATGCGCTGTAAACTTGCGCGTTTTTTTAAAAACATGTCGAGCTCGCGTCCACCATTTGAACGCAAGAGGATCTCCGGATATAGAAAAAAGGTATCAATGGGTCTGTCCAGTAACTCATGCGAACTGCACACTTTACAGAAGCATTTCAGTTGCTCAGACTGTCTGACTTAGAGCAGCATGCGGTGACACACACATCCGTGCTTCTAAAGGTATAGGCCTATTGTTTTTTTAATGGATAATATATTAACAGGGTTGCCAACTTTTAAGTTCAGTTTGGAGTGAGATTTTTTTTGGGGGACTTTTCTTGGGTTAAATTATATTTGCTCACATTCATTAATATTCACATGTGTGTGTTTATATAAGTACCATTAAAAATATTAGGATGTAAGTTATTAACGTTTTAAAATTTCACATTTAAAGAAATCTAGTGTTTGATCATGTCTAAATATGTATTCAAATCCAAAACCTAAAAATAAGTAAGCAGTTATGATCTGCAATACTTTTTTGAGCAACTAGACTAGATGTATATTTATTAAAGAGCCATACAGGCACCTAGTGGGTAATGGCATTACAAATGAAAATTATTATTTTTCCAGCCACAAAATGACTCTAATTTGCCTCTTTGCATTGGAATTCTCTATTTTAACCTTAATTACTACACTAATTGTAATATAAATAATACAAATATTAGAAGAAAAATATTTTAAGTGGCCATAATTATTGCACAAATAGTATTTAGTACCAAAATATTCAATAAATATTATTAAACTAAAATATAGAACATTTATTTAATTGAAAAATAGTTAAGGTGTATGGTCACATTTGACCACCAATGAGTATGAGTGTGACCAATTAGTAAGGAATACCTGAGGGCTAAATACAAGAAAAACTGGTTTGTCAACCACGTGACCGCACGCGCCGGCGCGAGATGAAAGCATGCGAAACTCTGTTTTTCAACGGCTCTGGCTTTAACTGTAATGCCACATTAAGTGCACCAAAACACTATTTATTGTTTGAATTTCATATTAAAACTTTAAAAAATGTAAAAGCTTAGACTTTGTTTCATATCAAAAGCAGGTTTGGCAATTTGGCGTGAGATTTACTTGGGCAGAGAGAGAGTGTGAGACAGAGCCTGAAAGTGTGTGTGTCACACCAAATGCGTGAGAGTTGGCAACCCTGATATTAATATAATATTCCATACATTATCAGAGCTTGGCAGACAGAATTATTATATTTTTTTAGACATTAGACAGGTTAATTAATTGATTATAGCCTATAATTAATATTATTAATTTATCATTTAGCTAGGCTATATTAATCATACATAATAAATAATACTGTCATATAAAGTTTATGACATTTTAAAGTAAATTAATAAAAAATTAAACATTTTTGAATTTCAGAATCGTTACTGGTTCAGAATGACTGCTTAAAGGGACAGTTCACCCAAAAATGAAAACTCTGTCGTCATTTACTCACCCTCAAGTTGTTCCAAACCTGTATAATTTCTTTGTTATGTTGAACACATAGGAAAATACATTCCTACTATGGAAGTCAGTGGTGCCCCCAAAGCAGCCTGGGTACAAACTTTCTTCAAAATATCTTTTTTTGTGTTCAGCAGAACAAAGAAACTCATACAGGTTTGGAACATCATAAGGGCGAGTAAATTATGACAGAATTTTCATTTTTGGGTGAACTATCCCTTTAAAGTACACCAAATACGCTACTAAAGAGTTCTTTAGAAATAAATCAAATAATCAAACGTAAAATAATATAAAATGTGTTCTTGTTGCGAGTTCACATACTTGATCTCATGTTTTCTTATGGTTTATTGTTGAGCTGTCAAGTTGTCATTGTTGAAATAATCCGTTCATGACGTATTCTTTATTTGTGTCCTTGACGACATTTTTTTGTTTTTTTGGGGGGTGGTGGGGGGGTCTGGGGGTCGTGAATGGGTGTCCCTTATTTTGCCACACTGAAGGTCGCAACCCTACATATGCAT
>CM077186.1:37878369-37920869 GCA_039654105.1 Coreius guichenoti
TTCCACACACTCAAACATGCTCTTGTAGTCTAGCATTGCACATTTGATACAGTTTGTGTCCTTCACTATCACATGAACTGAACTGGGTCTGTCTGATATTATAGGGTTCAGGTTCTGTTTATGTTTTATTCAGTTGTTTTGAGCTCATTGTTAATATTCTGTCCATCCATCAATGGTTAGAGAGTCAGAATGGTAACCTGAAGATTACAAGTTCGATTCAAAAGTGTCACTTTCTCTTCACTTAAAGGTGCAGTATGCAATTTCTCAAAATCAAACACTGTTGATATTTGAAATCATGCCCCTCCCTTCATTGCTCCACCCCCAAATGCACGAAAACGCAATGCAGGAGTGTCTTTTATCATAGCAGAAGCGAAGCAAAATAATGCTTTGCGAAAATAAAGCAAAGATGACGAATGAATGACAAGGAAGCACAAAAAAGGAACATACAATGCACAAGAGTTTATACAAGCAAGAGTTTGTAAACAACGCATTCCTCTGAGCTTTTCTCTTTTGTAATGTCTCTCAGCCATCTGTTTCTACAGTCTTTCTTCAAATCTCCCTCTCGCTCACTCTCTCTCCTCCCCCATCATGAGTGGACACGCCCCCTACTGCTGATTGGCTCTCTCTCCTCCCCCATCATGAGTGGACATGCCTCTTACTGCTGATTGGCTCTCTCTCTCCTCCCCCATCATGAGTTGACACGCCCCCTACAGCTGATTGGCTCTCTCATCCCCCATCATGAGTGGACATGCCTCTTACTGCTGATTGGCTCTCTCTCTCTCCTCCCCCATCATGAGTGGACATGCCTCTTACTGCTGATTGGCTCTCTTCTCTCCCATCATGAGTGGACTTGCCTTTTACTGCTGATTGGCTCTCTCCTCCCCCATCATGAGTGGACACACCCCCTACTGCTGATTGGCTCTCTTTCTCCTCCCCCATCATGAGTGGACACGCCCCCTAATGCTGATTGGCTCTCTCTCCTCCCCCCTCATGAGTGGACATGCCCCCTACTGCTGATTGGCTCACTCTCTCTCCTCCCCCATCATAAGTTGACACGTCCCCTACAGCTGATTGGCTCTCTCTCCTCCCCCTTCATGCGTGGACACACCCCTTACTGCTGATTGGCTCACTCTCTCTCCTCCCCCATCATGAGTTGACACGCCCCCTACAGCTGATTGGCTCTCTCATCCCCCATCATGAGTGGACACGCCCCCTACTGCTGATTGGCTCTCTCTCTCCTCCCCCATCATGAGTAGACACGCCCCCTACTGCTGATTGGCTCACTCTCCTTCCCCATCATGAGTGGACACACCCTCTACTGCTGATTGCTCTTTCTCCTCCCCCATCATGAGTGGACACACCCCCTACTGCTGATTGCTCTCTCTCCTCCCCCATCATGAATGGACACGCCTCCTACAACTGATTGGCTTTCTCTCCTCCCCCTTGATGAGTGGAAACGCCCCCTACTGCTGATTGGCTCTCTCTCCTCCCCCATCATGAGTGGACACGCCCCCTACTGCTGATTGTCTCTCTCTCTCTCTCTCCATTCATGATGGACAGGGGCGTGTCCATCATGAATGGACACGCCCCTTACTGCTGATTGGCTCACTCTCTCTCCTCCCCCATCATGAATGGACATGCCCCCTACAGCTGATTGGCTCACTCTCTCTCCTCCCCTATCATGAATGGACACGCCCCCTACAGCTTAGATTTTCAGCCCAGTCTGTCCAGAAGTTTCATGTTCTGGTTACTCCACGTTTCACAAATGAGTGTGTGTGTTTGTGTTTTTAGGTCCTGTCGGTTTGTGTTGAGGAGGAGAACATTGTAAATTACGTGACTGGCGTGCTACAGAATCCCGAGCTGGCGTTACGGATGGCGTTACGCAGCGATCTTCCCGGAGCCGAGGAGCTCTTGACACACAAGTTCAACACACTCTTCTCGCAGGGCAGCTACACGGAGGCGGCCAAAGTTGCTGCATCGGCTCCCAAGGTACCCGAAAAACACACCGATCTCCAAACTGAGTGATACTTGAGTCACTTTCAACAAACACAAAACGTTTGCTGTCATCTCTGAATGCTCTCTCTCTGTTTACGGCCAAACGCTCAGGGTGTGTTGCGTACGGCAGACACCATCCGCAAGTTCCAGGCGGTGCCGGCTCAGGGCGGCCAGGCGTCTCCGCTGCTGCAGTATTTCGGGGTTCTGTTGGACCGCGGGCAGCTGAATAAGCTGGAGTCGGTGGAGCTCTGCAGGCCGGTGCTTCAGCAGGGACGCAAGCAGCTCCTGGAGAAGTGGCTCAAGGGAGAGAAGGTGTGCTATTATGATTAGTTTTCCTCACTTACTAATCCATTCATTTTTTACAATTTTATTTCAATATACAGTATCTGTGCATTTATACAGTTTGTGAAAAAAAAGTTAAGTTTAGACAGTATTTAGAGATAGATTTAACAAAAACTTAGCTTTTAGAGACACCCACCACAGATGTTTTTGTGAAAAGAAAAGTTTTTGAATTAAATTATATTATTATTTAAAATGACTTAAAATTAGTTTTTTACAGAAAGTTTTCTGTTATTTTGGCTTAAAGTGAAATTTAAATCGATTGGCTTAAGGTCCATCCATTCATCCATCCATTCATCCATCCATCCGTCCATCGTTCTTTCCATCCATCATCCATCCATCCATCCATCGTTCTTTCTAGCCATCTAGCCACCCATCCGTCTGTCCATCCATCCATCCATCCATCCATCCATCCATCCATCCATCCATCCATCCATCCATCCATCGTTCTTTCCATCCATCCATCCATCCATCCATCGTTCTTTCCATCCATCCATCCATCGTTCTTTCCATCCATTCATCCATCCATCGTTCTTTCCATCCATCCATCCATCCATCGTTCTTTCCATCCATTCATCCATCCATCGTTCTTTCCATCCATCCATCCATCCATCCATCCATCGTTCTTTCCATCCATCCATCCATCCATCGTTCTTTCCATCCATCCATCCATCCATCCATCCATCCATCCATCGTTCTTTCCATCCATCCATCCATCCATCCATCGTTCTTTCTATCCATCCAGCCATCCGTCTGTCCATCCATCCATCCATCCGTCCATCGTTCTTTCTATCCAGCCATCCATTCATCCATTCGTCCATCATTCTTTCCATCCATCCATCCATCCATCCATCTTTCTTTCCATGCGTCCATCCATCTATCCATCATCCATCGTTCTTTCTATCCATCCAGCTATCCATCCATCTGTCTATTGTTCTTTCCATCCATCCATCCATCCGTCATCATTCTTTCCATCCATCCATCCATCCATCCGTCCATCCGTCTATCGTTCTATCCATTTGTCATCTATTCATTGCCTCGTTTAAAAAGGCAGTAGGCTAATCAAATACATCTCTAATGTTTTGAGAATAATTTAATTTTAATGCTTGAAATGTGCAATTGGTTGGACATAGTTTGCAACACTTACCATAAAATGACCAGTGTTACTTTTAGTTTAAGTTTTAGTAATTTTGTTACGTGCTTTTGACATTTTTATTAGTTTTTTCAAATTTTAATGCTTCTAGATAGATTTATTTCCCGTTTTATTTCATTTAGTTGCCATGACAACTAAATTTTTTTATTTATATTTTATTTTATTTTAGCTTTTTGTCAGTTACCAGAAATTTTTATTAGTTCTAGTTTTAGTATTAGTTAACAAAAGCAACACTGAAAATGACTCATGAGTGTTGGATTGCTGTCCTGTTGGTAATCTTTTTCCCATGATGCCCTGCAGCTGGAGTGCTCGGAGGAGTTGGGTGATCTGGTGAAGGCCGCTGACATCACTCTGGCCCTCAGCGTTTATCTCCGGGCCAATGTTCCCGCTAAAGTCATTCAGTGCTTTGCTGAGACCGGTCAATTCCAGAAGATCGTCCTCTATGCTAAGAAGGTAGCAACTTTCTTTTAAAGTGCCCTATTATGCTATTTTAACGCTTCCTAGTTTTGTTTTAGGTCTCCTAAAATAGTTTTACATGCATCCAAGGTCAAAAAACACTTTCATTTTCTCATACATTTCAGCATCAGCTCTTTTCTCACAGTGTCAGAAATGGTTTGTTCAAAGATTCAGTCTCTCTAAACCCCGCCTTTCTGAGAGCTGCTCTGCTCTGATTGGTCAGATGGCCCAGTCTGCTGTGATTGGTCGGAAACCAAACGCTCATTATCATATCTGAATCTCAGCTCTTGACACACAGTGATACGAACAGTAACGATGCCGTGGGTTTTACTCTCATCAAAGTGGATTTGCTTTGGCAGCAGAAAATGGCGTCTTCTCCACATGAACAACACCAACCAAACTCTTCCAGTCTCAGATACAACTACAGTGTTTGAGGGCGGGCAAAGGAGACAATCTTTGAAACTTTGCAGATCTTTTACATTCACAAACAGCTCTATTACACTATACATGAAAGATAATATCCCAAAAAGCATAATAGGGGCACTTTAAAGCACTCGATTCCAACGTTATCTGTCTCTCTGCTCTGGTGTGATGTGATTGACATGTGGTGTTGTTTCGGGGCAGATGGGATATTCTCCAGACTGGGTGATGTTGTTGAGGAGTGTGATGAGATCCGGTCCTGATCAGGGCCTTCAGTTTGCTCAGATGCTGGTTCAGGATGAAGAACCGCTGGTCAACATCAGCCAGGTATATTCACTGTCTAGACCCAAGTTTCTCTCACTGTCCTCCATGCTGAGACGACGCTCATCTCTATGTGTATGTTTCAGGTGGTTGATGTCTTCATGGAGGCTAATCTAGTGCAGCAGTGTACTTCATTCCTATTGGACGCTCTGAAGAACAACAGGCCGGAGGAGGGGCCTCTACAGACACGCCTCCTGGAGATGAACCTCATTCACGCCCCTCAGGTGAAGCTAATACTGTCAGAATTATCATAAGATGAGCGACACAATATCATAATAATGTGTGTTAAACGTTTTATCTGGGACCATCTGAGAACTAGTGTTGTTTTAGTATTAGTAAAGCATCACATCAAGACTTGTCTCTGAGCAGGGCCTGTTGTGTGTTTGCAGGTTGCAGATGCGATCCTGGGGAATCAGATGTTCACACACTACGAGCGCCCTCACATCGCTCAGCTGTGTGAGAAAGCTGGTTTACTGCAGAGAGCGCTGGAGCATTACACCGACCCCTACGACATCAAACGAGCCATTGTACACACACACCTGCTCAACCCAGAGGTGTGTCTGTGTGTGTGTGTGTGTCTGTTTGTGTGTGTGTGTGAGTGAGTGTGTGAGTGTGTGAGTGAGTGAGTGAGTGTGTATGTGAGTGTGTGTGTGTGTGTGAGTGTGTGAGTGAGTGAGAGTGTGTGTATCTGTTTGTGTGTGAGTGTGTGTGAGTGAGTGAGTGAGAGAGAGTGTGTGTGTGTGTGTGTCTGTTTGTGTGTGAGTGAGTGTGTGTGTCTGTTTGTGTGTGAGTGTGTGTGAGTGAGTGTGTGTGTGTGTGTGTGTGTGAGTGAGAGTGAGTGTGTGAGTGTGTGTGTGTGTCTGTTTGTGTGTGAGTGAGTGAGTGAGTGTGTGTGTGAGTGAGAGTGAGTGAGTGTGTGTGTGTGAGTGAGAGTGAGTGAGTGTGAGAGTGTGTGTGCGAGTGTGTGTGCGAGTGTTTGTGTGTGTGCATGTGATTGTGAGTGCGTGTGTGTGCATGTGATTGTGAGTGCATGTGTGTGCATGTGTGTGTGTGCGTGCATGTGTGTGTCTGTGTGAGTGTGTGTGTGTGTGTGTTAGTGAGTGAGTGTCTGTGTGTGAGTGTGTGTGTGATTGTGTGTGTGAGTGTGAGTGTATGTGTGTGCGAGTGTGTGTGTGCATGTGATTGTGAGTGTGTGTGTGTGTGTGTGTGCGCGTGCATGTGTGTGTCTGTGAGTGTGTGTGTGTGTGTGTGCGTGTGTTAGTGCGGATGTTTGTGAGTGTGTGTGTGTGCTTACTCTGAGCTAAATAACAGTAGTATTAAAGATTGTTGTTCTTCTGGTTCTCTCAGTGGTTGGTGAACTTCTTTGGCTCTCTGTCTGTCGGCGACTCCGTTGAGTGTTTGAGAGCCATGCTGGCGGCAAACCTCCGTCAAAACCTACAGTTGAGCGTTCAGGTCGCGACCAAGTACCACGAGCAGCTGGGAACGCAAACGCTGGTGGAGCTCTTCGAGTCCTTTAAGAGTTATGAGGGTGAGACGCTCATGAATGTATTTAAAGTGCCCTTATTGTGCTTTTTCAGATATGACCTGTCATGTAGTGTGTAATGGTTTCTGTCTCCTAAAAGAAAGATGTGATTCTGAACTGCCTGAAGCGAGTCGTCAGCAATTCCAGTCTCACTTCCTGCTGAACCTACGTAGGGTTGTAACTAATTTGCATAATGCCGGCGTCTGGTCTTGATTGGCTGCTGGCAATCAATGGTTACTTAGCCCCGCCCTCAAACACTGTAGTTGGTTGGTTTTGTGAAATATTCCTCTGTCTGTCTCTTTCAGGCCTGTTTTATTTTCTGGGATCCATCGTGAACTTCAGTCAGGACCCTGATGTGCATTTCAAATACATTCAGGCCGCGTGTAAGACGGGCCAGATCAAAGAGGTGGAGCGCATCTGTCGAGAGAGCAACTGCTACGACGCCGAGCGTGTCAAGAACTTCCTGAAGGTATGAGAGAGAGAGAGAGAGACGAAGCTCATCAGTGCATGATGAGTTCAATAACATCCAGTTCAGAGTAGAGACCTGCGCGGGACGGATTTTTCCCGTTCCCGCAGGATTCTGTCCCGCTCCCGCAAAAAATATGTTACCTTTTCCCGCTCCCACCCGCAACATTCATGTTTTGTCCTGCTCCCGCCAATAAAAAGCTCACATAAAAATATAAATAGATTTTTTCTGTACGTCCATGAAATAGTTTCAAGTAATTTAATGTAAAAGCAAGCGCGTGCATAGTTTGGCGTGGCAGAATGCGCGCAAAGTGCGCTCCCTTAATAATTCCTAAAAAGCTGACATCTCAGTTCAGTGTGATCTCACAATACTCCGTTATCAATGAAAATGACTGCACAATATCTTCCAAATAATCCAAAATCTTCCATAATGTCACTTTCTTCGTTATAATCAGAGGATTTGCCAGCATGCAGAATTCAGAACTGAACAAAAACTCGTTTTGAGCGGTGAGCGGATTCTGTCTTAAATGCATCTGATTGGCCATTAAATAATCCATTTATTTTAAGTAATTGAATTAATAACCACAAAATAAGCATTCAACATTAGCTTACATTTCTTTTTCTTTTTTTATTTAATTAACAATTTATTTTAATTAATTGGATGAATTTAATTTAATTGAATTAATACCAATAAAATTAACATTCAGCATTAGTTTACATTTACAATTTTAATTTAATTATTAACAATTTATTTTAATTAACTTAATGGATTGAATTAAATTGAATTAAAACAAATAAAATAAACATTCAACATTAATTTACATTTACAATTTTAATTTAATTATTAACAATTTATTATAATTAATTGAATGAATTTAAATGAATTAATACCAATAAAATTAACATCCAACATTAGCTTACATTTACATTTTTTTTTTAAATTTAATTAACAATTTATTTTAATTAATTGGATGAATTTAATTTAATTTAATTAATACCAATAAAATAAACATTTATCATTAGCTTACATTTACAATTTTAATTTAATTATTAACAATTTATTGTAATTAATTGAATGAATTGATTTTAATTAATAACAAAATAAAATTCATGATTAGCTTACATTTACATTATTAAATTTAAATAACAATTAATTTTTATTAATTTAATTAATTGAAAAAAAATATTTTAAACAATTTCAATTTAATTATTAATAATTTATTATAATTAATTGATTTTAATTAATAACAATAAAATAAAATTAATCATTAGCTTACATTTACATTCTTAAATTTAATTAACAATTTATTTTTATTAATTTAATTACTTAAAAAAATATTTTAAACTATTTCAATTTTATTATTAATAATTTATTATAATTAATTGATTTTAATTAATAACAATAAAATAAACATTCAACATTACCTTAAATTTACAATTTTTAAATAAATATTGACAATATGTTGTAATTAATTAAATGAATTGAATTAATAACAATAAAATAAACATTCATCATTAGCTTACATTTACATTTTTTAATTTAATTATTAACAATTTATTTGTATTAATTGAATTATATTAATAATGAAATAATCATTCAACATTATATAATATTTACAAAAAGAAAAGAAAACATGCAGCCAGTTTGTTATAAACCGTCTGAGTTTGAAAACGTGTCATTTGGTGACCTGTTTCAATTTGTTGCCGGTTTTGACGTAACTAGCTAGTTATTTGAATATGACCGCCCCCGAGCAACATACGGAGTCCGCCCTCTTCCCAGCCCGTTTTGTACACAGACAGCGAAGGCGAAGCGGCTAACGAAGGTGCCTTTCGTTTTACTACAACTTCGTTTTACAATGAAGCAATCCTAGCATGCAACCTGCTCTGTGTTAAAGACGAGACTAAAATGTAGTTTAAAAAATAAAAACTTGACCAAAATCACTCTTTGGTTTTTTCTGGGGAAAAAAAGATGAGCGTTCGAGAGTTTGTGCTTGTGGTTGCCAGATTTCAGTGATTGAAATCCCCCAATCAGAGCTTTTCTGTTAAAGGTGGGGTAAGTGATATTTCAAAAATGCTTTAGAAAAGTGTCTCGGGCCGAGTACCAAAACAAACTTGTAGCCAATCAGCAGTAAGGGGCGTGTCTACTAATGATGATGAGAAGAGAGCACTCAGTGCACGTCATTATTCAAAAGACACGACACAGGACGGACATTAGCCGAGCGACGACAGAAAGAGAGAGATGGCAGATAAAAAACAAAAGTGGAAGATGTGTGTGGAACAAAAGAAGGCTTACGATCAGGAAGTTTCAGCTTTCCAGCGCTGGAGAGAACTCGAGGAGCGAAGGTTGAGGCTGCTTTATTTCTTCTTGATAGGCGAGTAACATTGATTTTGTTTTGTTTCACAGAACTAATATATGCTGGCTTTTGCTTGAATATGCTCGAGTGTCATGTTCACTTGTTTGTCCATTTGCGATCGTATTAGCGATGATAAAGACCCATTCATTTCCACACCCGATAAGCCTGGAGCGTCTAAACCTCCTCACTGTCTGTTTCAAGCGTCAGCTCCCAAAGTGTGTCCGACAAGTAAGATAATATACTCCTAATATATGTTTGGTTCCTCTTTTCGTGATCCAATATAACCCTCTAATCTTGTCATAATTGTAATATGTTCTTGCTCATGCTGTCGAGTTGTTCATGAGAACTGTGTTTGTGTTTTTGGGATGGAAGGGATGACTTTTTCATTGAACATTCGAACTGGATTACCATAGTAACACACATTGCTTTCACTTATTGATGACATCATACCCTTGGCTTCATACTGTTCGGTTACGACTCACTTCTCAGTGATGAACTGTAATAAATCCAAGCATGGATCTCTTGACTATTTGCGATTGTGTTTGCTGAATAACTGCACTATCATTAAGTGCGTATGTGCTGCGTTATAAGGACAGATTAATTGTGTATTATTATTAATTGTAAGCTTGTTTAGTGCGGTAAGTCAGTTGTGTGAGCTACTGAAATGAGCCTTGCTGTGAAACAGCCAATCAGAGCAGAGCTCAACATTATTATTCATGACCCTTCCAAATAAGGTAATAACAGCCCATTTCATTCTAGGGACCAGTGTTAATTTTTGTCATAATTTTCGTCAACAACATTTTTTCACTGATGAAAACGTGACGATAACTAAATAAAAACCAGTTTTGTATGACAAAAACTATGAGGAAATCTACTGTCATTTTCGTCAATGAATAAAAACGAGATGAAAATGTTAGGGAGGGACGATTAGGGAAGAGATCCCGTCAGAACTGATGTCCTGTGTAACGGATACGCATATTTGAATTGTAACGTGCGGATCTAACGGCGGGAAAACACGGCGCTGTTGAGCTTCTACAGGCTCACGCGACAGCGCTTCAGAGCGGCTCAATCAATGAATAACACACATTTATGACAGGTGATGTTTATGAATTAATGCTGATCAATAATTACCATGTTTATATAGTAATATGTTTTGGTTGTAACAATGCATATTTTATCTCCCTCATCTGAACTGCAATAGTAAGGCACAGACATTTCAAAATAAGAGTCCCGGTGTATTTCGAGCTTGTTTATAATTAAAAGTCACGCATTATATATACGTTTTTTATTTTATTCCCATTTAATTCATAGTCAGGAGGAAAGACTAAGAACAGTATTTGACACATTATTCAATAAAGTATCAGGGTTATAATAGTTAACTAAAACCATTAAAACATATTCATTACTTGAAATTAAATACATGTTAACTGAAATAAAAAAAAAAAGACTTATCTGAAGCTTTAGCTTAACCTGATATACTAACTAAAACAGAAATACAAAATTATAAAAACTATATAAAAAAAAAGTGAATTGAGCTCTTTCGTGTATTTTTGCGCTTGAACGGTCAAAAACACAGTAATGTCAAAATGTGAGTTTTGACGTATTCAAGTGACAGTCGGTTATGTAATGCTTAAATGCTCAATTAATGCATTACAACTGAACTAAACTCATTAGATTTTAGTCGACTAAATCTAGACTAAAGCTAAAAACAATTCAGGTGACTAAAATATGATTAAAACTAAATGGCATTTTAGTCAAAGACTGACTAAAACTAAATCAAAATTTGCTTGAAATCTGCAAAATTGCTGTCAAAAATAAAACACTGATAGGGACAAATCCTAGGGTTGTAAATGGACATGTGAAACCGTATCTGGAGTATTTTTGCCCGTACCTAAGCCACACACCTTCTATGTAGATATCAGAGAATAATTTAAAATATTGTATCAATGCATTCTATGGCACCTTTAACCATTTATTTTAATTAATTGATTGAATTGAATAATAACAATAAAATAAACAATCATTAGCTTACATTTACATGTTTTAAATTGAATTAATAACAGTTTATTTTAACTAATTGAATGAATTGAATTAATAACAATAAAATAAACATTCAACATTTGCTTAGAATTACGTTTTATTTTATTTATTACTAGTTTTAACTAATTGAATGAACTGAATTAATAACAATGAAAACATTTGCTTTCATTTAATTAAATTAATAACAGTAACTATTTTTCCCCTTTATGCATTTCTCTTAACACACACTATATAAATTCATTATAATTCAGTTTGAAAATGCAGTAAATGCCAGTAAAGCACACAAAGGCATCGAGATGGACTAGAGAAGCGTCAGATGTTGATTTGTATTTGTACGCAGGTTTTGAAGTGTTTTCTGTCGTGTCGTTGCACAGGAAGCCAAGCTCACAGATCAGCTTCCTCTCATCATCGTGTGCGACCGCTTCGATTTCGTCCACGATCTGGTTCTGTACCTGTACCGCAACAGCCTGCAGAAATACATCGAGATCTACGTACAGAAGGTACAGCCAAAGTCCTGAACGCAACGACCACACACGTGTCACGAATGTGAGATTTATCTGAGGTATCGTGTGTGCAGGTGAATCCCAGCCGGCTGCCGGTGGTGGTCGGAGGTCTGCTGGACGTCGACTGCTCTGAGGACACCATTAAGAGTCTGATCCTGGCCGTACGAGGAGATTTCAGCACCGACCAGCTGGTGGAGGAAGTGGAAAAAAGAAACCGGTCCTTCCTCTTCTCAAGTTTAAAACATGCATTTTCACATTTTTATAGCAGTTTTACTTAAAATCATTAGATGCATTAAATATTTATGATATATTATAATATAATATAACATCATACAATACATATATGTATATATAATTTAGAATTATCAGTAGTTAAACAGTATTTACATTTAGTATTTAGATCAATTGAAAATTGTATATTACCAATAAAATAACATTTAATATATTGTAACTATTCATGTATCATACATATTCGATCACAACTCACAAATTAAAAACATCCCTTCATTATTTTTAAGCTATATATATATATACTGTATTTCTTGCATTAGACATTCTGAATCTACTATATAAGATCAATCTACTATATAAAATGTATATCATATAATATTAATTTAAAATTAATCTACTATATCTAAAATATGAAAATATATAAATTAATATGAAATGAATCTGCTATTTCTAAAACCTAAAATTGTATATTAATATAAAATTAATCGACTACATTTAAAATATAAAAATGTATATATTAATAAAATTGTGTCTACTATATATAAAAATTTAGATATTAATATAAAATGAATGTACTATATGTAAAATATTAAAAATGTATATTAATCTAATATGAATACTATATCTGAATATAAAAATGTATATATTAAAATAAAATGCTTCTACTATATGTAAAATAAAAAATAAATTATATATTAATAAAAAATGCTTCTACTATATGTAAAATAAAAAATGAATTATATATTAATATAAAATGCTTCTACTATATGTAAAATAAAAATATATTAATATAAAATGCTTGTACTATATCTAAAATAAAATAATAAATTATATATTAATAAAAAATGCTTCTACTATATGTAAAATAAAAATAAAAATATATTAATATAAAATGCTTCTACTATATCTAAAATAAAATAATAAATTATATATTAATACAAAATGCTTCTACTATATGTAAAATAAAAATATATTAATATAAAATGCTTCTACTATATGTAAAATAAAATATATATATATATTAATATTAAATGCTTGTACTATATCTAAAATATAGAAATGTATATATTAATATAAAATGAATCTATATCTAAAATATAGAAATGTATATATTAATATAAAATGAATCTAATATCTCTAAAATGGAAAAATGTATATATCACTGTATTTATATCACAAAATAAATCACTGTTTTAAGAGTTAAAAATTACTCTTATTTCAGAGCATATACATATAAAAAATCACCAGAAAGACATTTGTTTTTAATCTATTTTTATCTATAATATCCAGTCCTAATACACAGACTGACAGATGAGTGTCTCTGTCCTGGTTGTTTCCAGACTGAAGCTGCTCCTGTCCTGGCTGGAGTCTCGTGTTCAGGACGGCTGTGAAGAACCTGCTACCCACAATGCCTTGGCGAAGATCTACATAGACAGCAACAACGGTCCTGAGCGCTTCCTCCGAGAGAACCTGCACTATGACAGCGCCAGCGTGGGCCGTTACTGCGAGAAGAGAGACCCGCACCTGGCATTCGTGGCCTATGAGAGAGGACAGTGTGACCTGGAGCTCATACAGGTTCACATCCATCCTGCAGGAAACTAGTGTTGTTTGCGTAGATAAATGCCCGTTATAATCATAACTCTCTTGTAGGTGTGCAATGAAAACTCCTTGTTTAAAAGCGAGTCGCGGTACCTGGTGCGGCGGAAAGATCCAGATCTTTGGGCTGGGGTTTTGCAGGAGACGAACCCCTACAGACGGCCACTGATCGATCAGGCAAGAGTCCCACCTCAAACATCAGCAGACATCTCCAGTGTGGGATTATTTCCCTTAGTGATGGTGAGGATTGTGTGCACAGGTGGTTCAGACCGCTCTGCCTGAGACGCAGGATCCCGAGGAAGTGTCCGTGACGGTGAAGGCGTTTATGACGGCCGATCTGCCCAATGAGCTCATTGAACTTCTGGAGAAAATCGTTGTGGAGAACTCCATATTTAGTGAACACAGGTCAGTCCACACAGGAAGTGACTAATATTATGCCGGAGACAAGCTGAAAATTATGTATAAATGCTCAAAATTAAGTATATCATGAATAAAATACATAGCAAAAATATACACACACACACACATATGTATAATATACTGTATATAAATATAATAATATATATATACACACATATTATATAAACAAACTTTTATGTTAAATGCGATTAATCACGATTAATCAATTTGACAATACTAATATTATATTATTATATTATATAGTATTATATTATATTATTAGATGATTAATAGCTTTTTTTAATTTTTCATTTATAAGCTTTTATTTATAGCTTTCATTTTCATTTATATACACACAGACACACACATGTATAATATATATAAATATAATAATATGTATATACACACATATTATATAAACAAACTTTTGTTAAATGCGATTTATCTCGATTAATCAATTTGACTGCACTAATTATATTACATTATTATATTGTATTATTAGATGATTTATAGCTTTTTTAAAATTTAAAAAAAAAAAAATCTGCTAAAAGAATAAATGTAATACATCACATTTGTTATATTATATTATATTATATTAATACATTTATAATACATTAAATTAGATAGTTTTTTTTTTTTGTTTTCTCCATTTGTAACTACCTTTGGATAAAAGCATCTGCTATATGAATAAATATGAATATATTATATTATGTTTTATTTTTTATTATATTTAATTATGATTATTCACTTTGTTGTATTCCTCATTTGTAAGTGCTGTGAATAAAAGTGTCTGCTAAATGAATAAATGTAAATTATTATATTATATTGTTGATTATAATGGGAGCAATCTATTTATTTAATTTAATTTAATTTTAATTTAATTGAAATAAGGTTAATGACAAATACTGACAAATTCCTATTATATTATATTATATTATACATCTAACATAAAAGTTTGTTTATATAATATATGTGTGTGTATATACACACATATATATATATATATATATATGTATATATACACACACACACACACACACGTATAATATATATAAATATAATAATATGTATATACACACATATAATCGATTTGGCAGCACTAATTATATTAATTATAGCTTTTTTGTATTTTTCATTTGTAAGTAGCTTTGAATAAAAACATCTGCTAAAAGAAAAAATAATACATTACATTGTTATATTATATTACATTATTACATTTATAATACATTAAATTAGAATAATCAGGTTTTTTTTGTATTCCTCATTTGTAAATCGCTTTGGATTAAAGTGTCTGCTAAATGAATAAATGTAAATTATTATATTATATTGTTGATTATAATGGGAGCAATCTATTTTATTTTATTTTATTTTATTTTATTGAAATAAGATTACAACTTGCATCTCTCATAAATAGCTTTGGATTAAAGCGTCTGCTAAATGAATACATGTAAATATTCTAATGTATATAGTTGATTATTATATTATATTGTTGATTATATTATATTATATCATTGATTATTATATTATGTTATTATATATTAATATATTCTTTGAATGTTGACTGTAAATGTGTTTTATGCATCAGAAACCTGCAGAACCTGCTGATACTGACGGCTATAAAAGCGGACCGTACGCGGGTCATGGAGTACATCAACCGTCTGGACAATTACGACGCTCCTGACATCGCTAACATCGCCATCAGCAACGAGCTGTATGAAGAGGCGTTCTCCATCTTTAAGAAGTTTGACGTCAACACCTCAGCGATACAGGTAATCACACATACACAATCACACAATCACGACACACAAGCGTCTGGACTGATGTCATGCCTGGTGTCACGCGCAGGTTCTGATCGAGCACATTGGGAATCTGGACCGGGCGTATGAGTTTGCGGAGCGCTGCGGCGAGGGTTCGGTGTGGAGTCAGCTCGCGCAGGCTCAGCTTCAGAGAGGTCTGGTCAAAGAGGCCATCGACTCTTACATCAAAGCAGGAGAGCCGGCGGCGTACATGGAGGTGGTTGATGCCGCCAGTAAAAACGGTGAGAGATGATCTGTCCTAAAACCACATTAAAGCATGAAACTGAAGTTGCTATAGTCTTTTCTTCCCTGGTGTGCCGTATATCCGAGTGAAACGCTTCTCAAACAAGAACAAATGTAGGGCGGAGCTTGATTTTGTCTGTGGGGAACTGATTGGATGGTTGTGGTTTGCTATTGGTGGATCTCATGTGAGTGACAGGTGGTCCCGCCCTCATCATCAGAGAAGAGATGAGATGTCACTGCAAGAGGGAGGGGAAGTTATTCTAATTCAAGATTACCAGCGACATGAATTTAACAAACGAATAATGCACAGATGAATCATTTATAATAAATACTGTAATAATCCATAAAGAAATAGTTGTCCATTTTGATTTTATGGTGACTTTAGACTGATGTGTACAGGCTTTGATTGCTGGAAAACTTCCATAATATGCTGTAAATCGATCTGATATTTGTTTATACATGGCTTTAAAACAAGGTCATATTATTATACTGACGCTGATTTATTAAATGTGCAATTTTCTACACTTTTGCTGCATTTTATATTTTCCTTTCAGTCCACTTATAATGTTAGTCACGTTTTCTTAAACTAAAAACAGTCCACATGTAGTTTTTCATGACTAGGGTGTATGTTTTGAATTGTAAATGTTATTGTTTGTAACATAGTACATCAAACTCTCTTTTAAATGGCACGGAAAATCAGGTATTTTATGATATATCCTCATTAATTCACAGAATAAAAAAAATAAATATATAATATTATATAATGCAATATAATATGTCTGTTTTAATAGGTAACTGGGAGGATCTGGTGAAGTTTCTTCAGATGGCGAGGAAGAAAGCCAGAGAGGCTTACGTGGAGACGGAGCTCATCTTCGCTCTGGCTAAAACAAACCGTCTCACTGAGCTGGAGGACTTCATCAACGGCCCCAACAACGCTCACATACAGCAAGTACGCAGCTTTACACATGCAAACTAGTGATGCACCAAAATACAAGTTCTTGAAACCGAAAATTAGGTTTTGTTTGGAATACCTAGCCTATAAAAATATTTTAACATGATCCTGTTTCTCATTTAGAATCTCATTAAACAATGTTACAAGTAATAATATATATATATATATATTTATAATTGTTTTTTATTTTATTTACATTAAATCTGTAGTGTGTATATATCTTTTACAGATATTCATTATTAAATATAAATGTATTGTGTGTGTATATATATATATATATATATATTAGTGCTGTCAATCGATTAAAAAAAAATTAACGAATTAATCGCACATTTTTTCTGTAATTAATCGCGAATAAAAAAATTCGTTTTTAATATTTTTGTAATAATTTCAGTTACTCTCCAAATTAATGTAGAAACAACTTAAATACAGTATATTTGAAATATTTGTTGTATAATGGCATCTTTTTATGAAGGCCAGTATCACTGATACTAAAACTGCTACTGATGTCTCTGAAATTTATTTTTTTTATTTTTTTTATTTTTTTAAACATTAATGATAGACATTCAACATTACAGTATAATTAAAAGCTGTATTATAAAATCTTCACATAAGCCCATTACAGTAAATGTCATATTTACCTGTTGCCTTCCTACCTGTCTAACAGTTGTCTAATTGAATAGTTGAAGTTAAAATTGAAGTTATCAAACTGTCTGCACTGCATAAATAATAAATTAAATATAGAATAACTTCTTATTAAAGCTACAATTTTCTCTGTTACCTTTGTTCTGTGATGAACATTAATGACTTACATCATTAGTCGCTGCTGTTCCTTTAAGATCTGCAGATCTGACGCGCTGTTAAGCGCATCTCATTTTCTCCACTCTTTTAAGTTCATTTAAGATGTTATTTAACTCATTTAAGACTGCTCTTATGAGAATACTCGACAAAATGGGTATTTCGGCATAATTCTGTGTGTTATTGTTCGTTCAAGCGCGAAGAGAACTCGATTCTGGCACGCGTCTTTCAGACAAGGGCTGCGTCTCAGTCAGCTCCTGGTTCAGTAGTCAGGGCACTGATCAGGGAGTCGGACACATTCATGTACACGATATACTGATTCACCACCTAGGAAACTAGGGAGCTGATTGAGACGCACTCAGGACATTCACAGACAGCACGTTCTTCATCTTGTCGCGCTAGAATGGTTTAAAAGCATTTGCATGAATAAGAGCGTGATCATATAATGTAACGCAAGCCAAAGGATGATATAAAAAAAGGGATGCTGCGTTAATTGCGTTAAACTGAAAAAATTAATCATGTGCGTTAACGTGCTAAGTTTGACAGCACTAATATATATATATCTACACACACACACACACACACGCACACACACAGTAGTAATAATATTTGGCCTATTTTCCCTTTGAACCCTTTGACTTAAAGGGCACCTATTATGCCCCTTTTTACAAGATGTAATATAAGTCTCAGGTGTCCCCAGAGTGTGTCTGTGAAGTTTCAGATCAAAATTCCTAAAAGATCATTTAATATACCATTTTGAAAATGCCAATTTATGGGTATGGGAAAAATGAGCTGTTTTGTGTGTGTCTCCTTTAAATGCAAATGAGCTGCTGCTTCCCACCCCCAGAGGGCGGAGCCTTCACAGCTCGTGAACACGCGAATGAAAACTGAAACATGACACATCTGTTTGGCTTTGATTATCATCTCTATCGCGGACACGCTCACGTGACATTGCAGTTCTTCATCATCATGAAATATTATCATCTGCATGCGTTTTAAAGCCTTATCCAGGGCTCTAGAGTGCGACCAATTTGGGCGCACATGCAGCCAAAATTTGTAAGGGTGCGACTAAAATTTTTCTTAGGCCGCACCGGTGCACCTAACGCATAGCGTTATTGTCTCCTCGCATCGCTGCCTCTCCACGAACGAAGCGTTTGTTCTCCTTTGACGGAACTCACACGCATGGTTGGATCATATCGTGGTCTAAACCAATCAGAGACAGAGATGGGGCGGGTCTTTGCCTCTGATTGGCTGTGGTCCAGATATTCCTGTAGGCCTACACTGCTCCGTGCTGTGTGATTGAAATTACGACCGGAGCACCAGAGAATTACGAAGTTACGGCAATCAGCATCAGCAAAATAAACGCAAGAAAACAGACGACGAACAATGAAAAGAAATAGACCCATAAGGCATCTTTACACAGTCGAGTTAAGGCTGATCTAAAGCGGCTCTGTGTCTGCTCAAAATCCTGTGTAAAGACGCAATGCCGCATAAAAGCAGATTTAAAATACGCCGGGTCTGACCCACCTCAGCCCCTAGTATCAAAGGTGACGTTGAAACGGTTTGTGAGTCCATTTCACTGAAAGTGTGTGTGTGAGAGAGTGTGTGTGTGTGAGAGAATGAACGTGAACTTGTGCCGCCCTAAACTACGTCATTGTCATGACAACCGCCTGTCAGTGTCAGCTCAGGCGGCGTGAGAATCAAGAAGCTGGAGACAAAACAGGATTAGCTCCATATGTTTTAGGCAAATTAAAAAAATGTCTATCATTAAAGTAAAAGAGTCCTGTGCTCACATCGTCAAGCAAACCAAGAGACTGGCAGATCGCGCTGCAACATTTCCCTCACATACAGTAAATGCTTAACCCAGTTGGCGTCACTGAGATTGTGCATTGTTATATTATATTCCAAAAATAATCTCTTTGAGAACGATATTTGCTGATATATCTACTGTCCTACCTGAAACGCTAACGTTAGTATCATTGTTAATTTGTTGTGCCTGCTGCACTTTCTGGCTCTTTGAAAAAACTTTCGACCACTTTTAATCCTGCGGTGATCTACCCGTAATAATTCATAATTTCATTATAGCATTTGTTCCAGCTGGCACAATTTTATTAAGAAATATAAACAAGTATAGGCTACCGTTACCACATAATTATGACAATCATCAAAGCGTGATATATATAGCAGGCAGAGGAAATTAAAAATTCCGTATTTTTATTTAATATTAGTTGTATTTCATTATTTATTATTTCATTATTTTTTAAATTAATTTATAACACTTTGTTAAAACTGTAGTTTTAAGATAGTAATGTTCAAAGCATTGTTTCCTGTGATTTTAATCCCTGTGTAAATGCATATGTTGTCATTTACATAATATATGAATGTATATGGAGTGCTATAAAATGGTGACCTTGAAATTGTGGCGTTAAAGGTGACGCGAGCCGGGGAAAAATTTGGGTGCACCTAAATTTTGTGCTGGTGCACTTAAATAAAAAAGTTAGGCGCACCAATGCAACCAAGGCAAAAAGTTAATCTGGAGCCCTGTTATCACTCTCAACCGCTCTCAACTTGAGTACACACACCCGACGCATGCGCACAGAGAGCTGGATGTCGTGTGTCCGTGAGTAGGCTATTAAACTAGACTAGTTCTCTTTCATGTGTTATTGTGATTAAACTGTCAAATGCACACAAGGTTATGTCAGAAACACACAAAGATCACATGAAAACAGTCGGTTATGTCTGTGCACGTATGCAGCAAGTACAGAAATCCTGTGTGTATATTAGATCTGTGTACTAAAGTGAGAGCAGTGTAATATACAGTACCTGCTGCTATATCTGCTGTTAATATGAATCAAACAACAGAAGATGAACAGAAAATCACTCACTGCTCTCGACTGAATAACTTTAGTAGCTTTATTAAGAACACATTTCTTACTTGAATGCTGCTGTTAAATTCTCTGGCGAGGAGATAAACATGGAGGACTGTGTACAGCTCTCTGTGGGCGGGGTCTATGCTAATACGGCAGTGTCCATCAACACTCGTGGGCGGGGCCTGTGAAATGTGACGTCACTTTGCCAGGAATCTGCAAACGGCTTGTTCTGAGACACTGCTTATGATTTATGGGGATTAAAAAAAAAGAGTGGGTGGATTTTTACCATTATAGGGTGGTTGTGTACACACACTGCCAACACACATTTATGTTCAAACACCATGTAAAAGAGAATTTTGCATAATAGGTGCCGTTTAATTTTTGGTGCATCCCTAATGCAAACCATAATAAATTGTCTTTTAAGAATTTTAACTATTTTCTATCTATTGTCCATCTATTAATCTATTATATCTTGTAACTCAACATTATTGTGCTCATATGATTACAGTAGCAGAGCGTGTGCTTTGAGCTCTGTCATCATCACGTATTATTGTCAGTGTGTACAGTAACATGTTTCTCTCTGTAGGTTGGCGAGAGGTGTTATGAAGAGTGCATGTTTGAAGCCGCCCGTCTGCTCTTTAATAACGTGTCTAATTTCGCTCGTCTGGCGTCCACGCTCGTTCACCTCGGAGAGTTTCAGGCGGCCGTCGACAGCGCACGCAAGGCCAGCTGCACACGCACCTGGAAAGAGGTGAGATTAGCAAAGAAGAGTCTTTAAAGTGGCATGAAATGGAAGTTACAGTCGTTTTTTCTTCCCTATTGTGCCGTATATCCGAGTGAAACGCTTCTCAAACAAGAACAAATGTAGGGTGGGGCTTAATTTTGTCCGTGGGGAATTGATTAGATGGTTGTGGTTTGCTATTGGTTGATCTCATGTGAGTGACAGGTTGTCCCGCCCTCGTCATCAGAGAAGAGATGCTGCTGTTATTCTGATTCAAGATTACCAGGAACAATAATGATGTGCACGGATAAATCATTTACTGCAATATTCTATTATAAATAGGAATTGGCTTTTTGATTTCATGGTGACTTTAACCTCCTTAGCTCTGGGACCATTTTTGGGGATTTCCGCCTGGATTTGGCCTACCCAAATTGAAAAGCTTCCCATACCCACATACAGTGGTCTAAGTAAAGTAACCACATTTAAATCTACTCTTAAAAGTACAATTTTTCCAAAAAAAATACTCAAGTAAATGTAACAAAGTAAATGTACTTCGTTACTACCCACCTCTGTATAAATGCCATATCCCTGTGTCACAAAATTATTTTTTCCAGTGTTTGCTGACATTGGCTGGAAACAGCCAAAACTGTCTGCAGGGTGCTAGAGCACACAGGGCCTGAGATATACACTTTCAAAAATGAATTTATAACCAAAAAATCAAAAAGCACCTCTTTTTTTTGGTGGCGGGGGGGGGGGGGTTGGGGGGGGGGTTTGGGGTTATTACAGCTCAGACAACATATACTTAAATGTTTATCACGTTTAGCAGTGTTTATGTAACTTCAAAGGGTTTCCTGTAAAATGACACCAAAATTGTGTATTTAGACCACTGTGTGTGGGTATGGGAAGCTTTTCAATTTGGGTAGGCCAAATCCAGGCGGAAATGGTCCCAGAGTAATTTAGTGTAAATAAGTTACTTTGTGTAAAACAAATGCCAAAGTGATGCATATATATATATATATATATATATTTAAGAGGTTAAACAGTTTCCTGATGCACCTTGTCATGCACAGCTCGTTTGTAGCGTCCAGTCATTATTCTGAGTTATGTGAAGTTTAATGTTGGTGTTAGGTGTGTTTTGCGTGTGTGGATGGAGAGGAGTTCCGGTTAGCGCAGATCTCCGGCCTTCACATTGTCACTCATGCTGATGAACTGGAGGAACTCATTAACTACTATCAGGTGAACAACCTTCATCATCATCATCATCATCTCAGTCCGTCTGGATGTCATCAGTGCAGGTTTTAGACGTCTTCTCTCTCTGTCTCAGGATCGTGGGTATTTCGAGGAGCTGATCGTGCTGTTGGAGGCGGCGTTAGGGCTGGAGCGCGCTCACATGGGCATGTTCACTGAGCTGGCCATCCTCTACTCCAAATACAAACCCCAGAGGATGAGAGAACATCTGGAGCTCTTCTGGTCTCGAGTCAACATCCCCAAGGTATGTTCTCTTCTCTCTGATGCGTTTCTCAAAGTGTGGGCTAAAAAATCATCCTGTAGCTCGAATAATAGAGCAAGATCATGGGTTCGACTCCCAGGAAATGCATGAACTGAGTAAATGTAAACCTTGAATGCAACGTAAGTCGCTTTGGATCAAGGCGTCTGCCTAATGCATAAACTTTCAAAGCAATATTTTCACAATGCTAATTAGTATCCAGGCCTCAATATTAGCACTGCAGGAACACATATTTGTATTTTCTTTTGCATTTCCTTTTTGTTTTTTTGTGTTGTAACTAATTGTTTATTATATCTACACTACTGTTCAAAAGATTGGAGTCAGTAAGATGCTAATGTTTTAGAAGGAAGTCTCATGTCAATAATGCTTTGTGTACTGTAGGTCAGTTGTGTTTATGATTTGCTGTCTTGTGATTGGTCAGGTGTTACGAGCGGCCGAACAGGCCCATCTGTGGGCGGAGCTTGTGCTCCTGTACGATAAATACGAGGAGTTTGACAACGCCATCCTGACGATGATGACACACCCTACAGACGCCTGGAGAGACGCTTCCTTCAAAGAGCTCATCAGCAAGGTGACGCGCATAAAATAATCCTGTAGATCCAACAACAGAGCAACGTCACGGTCATGGGTTCGATTTCCAGGGAAAGTAAAAATTGTGTATATATTGAATGCAGTCATGTTGGATAAAAGGTTCTGTCAAATGCATAAATGTGTGTGTAAATGCACAAACACACACTTTGATCAAATGTTGCTCTTTCATGGCTTAATGGAGTTCTCAGTTATGTTTTATTAAAGTTTCAGATGTTTCTCCCAAAGGAGTCAACCATTGTTATGCAGAAAGATTGTGCATTTGATGAGAAATGTTCGAGTTGTTCGAAGCATGCATTGAGCTGATTGCAGTTTGAGACACTGAGATCTCTTCTGAAACTCTAGAGGAGTTTTTTATGGTCTTTTTATAAGGAGAAACATCTTGTTTGTGTCTGTGATCTTTATTGTTGTTCACTCTTTTGTCTCATAAAGGTGGCGAATGTGGAGCTGTATTATAAATCTCTGCAGTTTTATGTGGACTATAAACCGCTGCTGCTCAATGATCTGCTGACTGTACTCACTCCTCGCCTGGACCACAGCAGAGCCGTCAGCTACTTCAGCCGGGTACGTCAGCACATATACATATACACTGTGTGTGTATATATATATTTATATATATACACCGATCAGGCATAACTTCATGACAGATGAAGTGAATAACACTGATTATCTCTTCATCACGGCACCTGTTAGTGGGTGGGATATATTAGGCAGCAAGTGAACATTTTGTCCTCAAAGTTGATGTGTTAGAAGCAGGAAAAATGGGCAAGCGTAAGGATTTGAGCGAGTTTGACAAGGGCCAAATTGTGATGGCTAGACGACTGGGTCAGAGCATCTCCAAAACTGCAGCTCTTGTGGGGTGTTCCCGGTCTGCAGTGGTCAGTATCTATCAAAAGTGCTCCAAGGAAGGAACAGTGGTGAACCGGCGACAGGGTCATGGGCGGCCAAGGCTCATTGATGCACGTGGGGAGCGAAGGCTGGCCCGTGTGGTCCGATCAAACAGATGAGCTACTGTAGCTCAAATTGCTCAAGAAGTTAATGCTGGTTCTGATAGAAAGGTGTCAGAATACACAGTGCATACCACCTACCTAAGCATTGTTGCAGACCATGTACACCCTTTCATGGAAACGGTATTTCCTGGTGGCTGTGGCTCTTTCAGCAGGATAATGCGCCTGCCACAAAGCAAAAATGGTTCAGGAATGGTTTGAGGAGCACAACAACGAGTTTGAGGTGTTGACTTGGCCTCCAAATTCACCAGATCTCAATCCAATCGAGCATCTGTGGGATGTGCTGAACAAACAAGTCCGATCCATGGAGGCCTCACCTCGCAACTTACAGGACTTAAAGGATCTGCTGCTGACATCTTGGTGCCAGATACCACAGCACATCTTCAGGGGTCTAGTGGAGTCCATGCCTCGACGGGTCAGGGCTGTTTGGGAAGCAAAAGGGGGACCAACACAATATTAGGAAGGTGGTCATAATGTTATGCCTGATCGGTGTGTGTGTTTATATATATATATATATATATATATATATATATATATACACATGCATATATAAAGTAGTGGCTAAAAGTGATGTCCAGCCTAGGAAAATTGACATCTTCACCCTTTATCCAAAATTATTAAAAATAATTATTTTATTTCATTATTTAACATGACATATTGCTGTCATACAAAGAAATTATGAACACATACAAAAACAAGAGAGAACCAATGAAATATTAATAGTGTAATAATGTATGCTTTTTGCTGTCAGCTTTTTGTTTTTTAATGCATTTTTTTGTATATTAAAACCTGTAACTGTGTGACTCTTTTGGCCAAATAATTTTGTCAGATAAATACCTTAACCAAGTTTAATGTTTTGATCTTCCCCTTATTATATAAAATATTTTCCTCATATTTTGATGGTTTAATCAAACTTGTAGAGGTGTATACACACACACTGTTATTTTAGTATTGTTTATATGCTATTAAAGTATTTATTAATATTTTGAATTACTTTTATTTTTATATTTTCAGTTTTCATTTGAACTTTTAGTCATTTTATTTTGAGCCTTTTGTCATTTTTAATAGTTATTGTGTCTTTTAAATATTTCTATTTTGCTTTAATTTTATTTCACTTTTAGTTTTAGTAACTTTTAGTACTTCAACTTGTTTTATTTGTTAGTTTCTAAGACATTTCTAATTTTCATTTAAGTTTTTCATGTAAGATTTTTTTTTTCAGTTTTATTTCGATGAACAAAAATGATTTTAATAGTTTATATTGGTGACACTTTACAATAAGGTTTAATTAGTTAGCATTAGATAATGTATTAACTAACATGAACTAACCATGAGCAGTACATTTGTTACTGTATTTGTTAATCTTTGTTAACGTTAGTTAATAAAAAATACAGTCATTCATTGTTTGTTCATGTTAGTTCACAGTACATTAACTAATGTTAACAAGATTTTAATAATGTATTAGTAAATGTTGAAATTAACTAATTAATAAATGCTATAGAAGTGCAGTTCATTATTAGTTCATGTTAACTAATGAAACTATGATGACTAATGAAGTGTGTGTTTCAGGTGAATCAGCTGCGTCTGGTTAAACCGTACCTCAGATCAGTGCAGCGCCACAATAACAGAGCCGTGAACGAAGCACTCAACAACCTGCTGACGGAGGAGGAGGACTATCAGGTACATACACACGTGCTCTTCATCTCTTTGACATACAGCAGTGATGTGAAGCATGTTCCTCTGCCGTCCTGCTCAGGGTCTGCGCGCCTCCATCGACGCATACGATAACTTCGACTCCATCGGTTTAGCTCAGAGGCTGGAGACACACGAGCTCATTGAGTTCAGACGCATTGCTGCGCATCTCTACAAGAGCAACCAGCGCTGGGCTCAAAGCATCCAGCTCTGCAAGAGAGACAAGCTTTACAAGG
Organism: Coreius guichenoti; assembly: GCA_039654105.1. Lineage (NCBI taxonomy): Eukaryota > Metazoa > Chordata > Actinopteri > Cypriniformes > Gobionidae > Coreius > Coreius guichenoti. The sequence continues at coordinate 37,904,571 of CM077186.1, forward strand.
TACAAACACATACACACACACATCACATCAGTCCTACAGGGACACTGACAGGTGAAGTGAATAACACTGATTATCTCTTCATCACGGCACCTGTTAGTGGGTGGGATATATTAGGCAGCAAGTGAACATTTTGTCCTCAAAGTTGATGTGTTAGAAGCAGGAAAAATGGGCAAGCGTAAGGATTTGAGCGAGTTTGACAAGGGCCAAATTGTGATGGCTAGACAACTGGGTCAGAGCATCTCCAAAACTGCAGCTCTGCAGGTGTTCCCGGTCTGCAGTGGTCAGTATCTATCAGAAGTGCTCCAAGGAAGGAACAGTGGTGAACCGGCGACAGGGTCATGGGCGGCCAAGGCTCATTGATGCACGTGGGGAGCGAAGGCTGGCCTGTGTGGTCCGATCAAACAGACGTCTTGGGTCCTGCCATCCATGTGGATGTTACTTTGACACGTACCACCTACCTAAACATTGTTGCAGACCATGTACACCCTTTCATGGAAACGGTATTCCCTGGTGGCTGTGGCTCTTTCAGCAGGATAATGCGCCTGCCACAAAGCAAAAATGGTTCAGGAATGGTTTGAGAAGCACAACAACGAGTTTGAGGTGTTGACTTGGCCTCCAAATTCCCCAGATCTCAATCCAATCGAGCATCTGTGGGATGTGCTGAACAAACAAGTCCGATCCATGGAGGCCCCACCTCACAATTTACAGGACTTAAAGGATCTGCTGCTAACATCTTGGTGCCAGATACCACAGCACACCTTCAGGGGTCTAGTGGAGTCCATGCCTCGACGGGTCAGGGCTGTTTTGGCAGCAAAAGGGGGACCAACACAATATTAGGAAGGTGGTCATAATGTTATGCCTGATCGGTGTGTGTGTGTGTGTGTGTGTATATATATATATATATATATATATATATATATATAAATAAAATCTAACCTTTAAATCTAAATTATATATATATATATATATATATATATATATATATATATATATAGAGAGAGAGAGAGAGAGAGAGAGAGAGAATCATTAGTTAAATAAAAATAAAACCATAAAAAAATTGTGTTGCTTGAAATAAAATAAATATAAAAAAGTAAACTTGTTTTATTAGCTAGTTGCCAAAGCAACATTTCTAATTTCCATTAAGTTTAACTTGATGTTCTAAAAATGACTAAAACTACAACTGAAATAAAAATGAATAGAAAATATACAGTATTGAAATATTTAAGAAAAACTAAAATTTATAAAAATGATGAAAACACAAAATTACTACAACTTCAACTAAAATCTAAATAACTAATTCACATATATATATATATATACACACACACACACATTTATTTATACTTTTTAATAGAACATATTAATTCTGCAAGACACTAGGTTTTATGATTATAAATATTTAATATTTATATATTTCTTTAAATTATTATTATTATTTATTTGTTTTGTCTTTTAATTTGCTAGATAATTATATTAATAGTTATATTAATAATAATTTAAATAATAAATTATATTTCACCTTTTTTTGTCTATAGAGGAATGATTTACCCAGAAATGAAAATACTGTCTTTATTAATAATTAAAAAATGTATTCTCAATTAAATTATCTATTTTTGTTGATGCTTGTTTTCATTAAAAATGTAATTGTTAGTGCCTGTTTTTTTTTTTTAAATTAATTTTCGTAAATAAATACGTAAATAAATGTTTTTTTTGCTGCTGTTTCTATAGAGCAATAATTCTACCATCATTTACTTTCCCTCGCATATACAAAATCGAATGACTTTCTTTAACAGAATTGAGCAGCATTATTACAGCATGTATGTCAGGACACGTTTCCCCGTGTGTGTGTGTGTGTGTGTGTGTGTCAGGATGCGATGCAGTTCGCGGCCGAGTCTCAGGACGGCGCTCAGGCTCAGGATCTCCTGCGCTGGTTTGTCGAGGAGGGGAAGCGCGAGTGTTTCGCCGCGTGTCTCTTCAGCTCGTATGATCTTCTGGCTCCTGACGTGGTCCTGGAGCTGGCCTGGAGACACGGCCTCATGGATTTCGCCATGCCTTACTTCATTCAGGTGATGAGGGAGTACCTGAGCAAGGTGCGTATCAAACACACACACACACACCCAGAGGACTTAGTGTGTAACATTCGTCCACCTTTTTCCTCACGCGAGTTTCCCTCCTCTACAGGTGGATGAGTTAGCCGGGCAGGTGAAGGTCTCTGACCCGTTCTGTCCGTCTCTTTCTGTATTAGACATTAGCGCATGTAGAGTACAGATGCACTCTTTTATAACAGGTTCCTGAATAGTTTGCTTGATTACCCACAATGCACTGCTCTGTAGCTCTAATGAGCCTGTTTGTTTGTTTGTGTGTGTGGGTGTTAGTGAGAAAGAGAAATGTATTATTATTATTCAGAAGTGGTTCGCTGTAGTGTGTCAGTCCTCACATGAACCGTAATCGCTCTCCACTGTGACAAACATGACCAGACCAAACCAAAGTGTGTGTTCATCAGTGTAACAGCGGGGGTCTGTGTCTTTAAAGACGCAGTACGTCAGTTTGACCTGCAGATGGCCACAGTCACTCTTAGATGTAGCCTGGGAAAGCCTGACATATGAAATAATAGTCAGAAAAACAATTTTTTAAACAGAACTGATTATTGAACCTTTTGACAAAATTAATATATATATATATATATATATATTAGTTGAAGTTGTAGTAATTTTGTGTTTTTAATTTTAGTTTTTCTTAAATATGTCTATATATTTTTTATTCATTTTTATTTCAGTTGTAGTTAAACTTAATGGAAATTAGAAATGTTGCCTTGGCAACTAGCTAATATAATGAGTTCTTACTTTTTTATATTTTATTTTATTTTAGTTAATATTTATTTTCAAGCAGCACAATTTTTTATGGTTTTAATTTTATTTTTAGTTAACTAATAATTCTCTCTCTCTATCGCTATCTATCTATCTATATATATATATATATATATATACACACACATTTATTTATACTTTTTAATAGAACATTAATTCTGCAAGACACTAGGTTTTATGATTATTCATTTTTATAATTGTTTTATTATTATTATTATTATTATTATTATTTATTTGTTTAGTCTTTTATGGTTTATTAAATAATTGATTAAAATAATTTGCTAGATAATTATATTAATAATAATTTAAATAATAAATTATATTCCACCTTCTTTTATTTTCTGCTTTCTCTATAGAGGAATGATTTACCCAGAAATTAAAATTAAGTCTTTATTAATAATGTTTTTAAATTTATTCGCATTCAAATGATCTATTTTTTTGATGTTTTTTTTATTAAAAATGGGCAATTAATTTAGTGACTATTTTCCACCCTCTTTTTGCTCTTTTTGTGTCTGGTAAGGAATAATTCACCCAAAAATAAAGTCTTTATTCATGATTTTTTGTTAAATATTTTTTCATTCAAAAAATAATTCACCCAAAAATAAAGTCTTTATTCATGATTTTTTGTTAAATATTTTTTTTCATTCAAAAAATAATTCACCTAAAAATAAAAAGTCTTTATTCATGATTTTTTTTTTTAAATAATAATTTTGTTTATTAAAAATAATATTTGTTTTTTTTTTAATTATTTTTTGTAAATAAATGCGCAACTATTTTAATGGATATTTTCCACCCTGTTTTTTTTTTTTTTTAAAGATTTCACAGCAAAAAAAGTTAGTAGGCTTAATATATATTTCTGTTTTACAAAAATAATTTATTGCATTTATAAAACGGCAGTAACCACAATATACAACGATATTTAATTATAATAATCACAACTAGGATTGCATGTCCAGAAGGAAACAGCAGTAGAATAATGTTAAAGTTTCAGTGATTTAAGGTTTTGTTTTTTTTTTAGTGTAGATGTTGCTTCAGAGCAGAAAGTCTGAATGGAGTGTGAATTAATAACAGATGCTAAATATACGTTTTTGAGGTTTAGAACAAACGTTGAGCTGAATGTTTGAGGAACATCAACAAACAAACAGAGTTTGAGTTCATTAGTTTCACTGTGCTGGTGTATTAGCGTTTCACATATTCTAATGATGAATATATGTGAGATATGTGGGATATTATTTAGTTTCTCTAACGCTTCACAGTCTCAAAGCAGCTTTACAGAAAATCATGCATTCATGTATTAAACAGTCGTTAAGTGAATGTGAGTGTATTTTGTCATGCAGCATTTTGGCATGTCATGTGTGACATTATTGGGCATTTGCATGTAATGATGATGATGATGCCGTAAAGACGTTAGAGGAAGATTGGTGAAGCGTTCTGTCAGCTCAGGTTTATGTGTGTATGAGTGTGTGAGCGGCTCAGAGTCTGAACGGACGCCGGGTGACACTTTGACAGTGATGTGTCCTGCGTCTCTTACAGGTGGATAAACTGCAGGAGGCCGAGAGCAAGAGGGCGTCTGAAGACGAGTCTCCTGAGTCCTCCTCTATAGTCTACGGTACGTTCATCATCAGGTCTGTCATGCAGTTTCTACAGCACTGCTGCTCAGTGTGCACATGCATCACGCGCCGCTTTAAAATAGCTCCAAAAGCAGAATCAGCTAAATCATTTGAGAAGCATCTTGCCTTAATGAGAGTCAAAAATATGTGCATTTTCTCTTTTACAATGCATCCAAACTGGTTTGTTTCCTGTTACAATCAATAAAGCTGTCTGGAAACACCTGATGCTCTTAAAAATAATGATTTCATCCACAGATATCATATATGTGAATTTATTGCTATGAATTATATCCATTATAGCCAATATTTTAATAACTTCTAACTGTTGCACCAAAGCCAGCTTATAATGTTTCAGGTCTCTGTCCTACGTGTTTTAAATATTTAAATCATCTACACCATGTATACATTATGTACAGTATACAGTATGCCAATGCAAATTACATTTGTATAAGAAATTATATTTAGAAAATTTATTCATTTATTTGTGCATTTATTTATTTATTTGTGCATTTATTTATGCATAATGCATCAATACATAAATGCATAAATAAATACATCCTTAAAGCATTTATTTATTTATTTGTGCATTTATTTATTTATGCATTAAGAATTTATTTATGCATTTTATTATTTGTGCATTTATTTATTTGTACATTTATTTGTTTATTTGTACATTATTTATTTATTTGTGCATTTATATATTTATGCATTTATTTATTTATGCATTAAGCATTTATATATTTATTTGTGCATTTATTTATGCATAATGCATCAATACATAAATAAATACATCCTTAAAGCATTTATTTATGCATTTATTGATTTATTTGTGCATTTATTTATTTATGCATTTTATTATTTGTGCATTTATTTATTTATGCATTTATTTATTTGTGCATTTATTTTTATTTGTGCATTTAATTATTTGTGCATTTATTTATGCATTAAGCATTTATTTATTTATGCATTAAGCATTTATGCATATATTTATGCTTTAAGCATTTATTTATTTATGTGGTTCTTTATTAATTATTATTTTTATAATATTACATTAATACTTTTTTTAAATTATATATTTTTAATGAACTGGGATTACAGGCTGTTGCTGAAGGATGTCCTCATGCTTTCATCTGATTGGTTAGTGGCAAGAAAACATGTTGAAATGACAAGCAGCTTCAACACTTCCAGTGCAATACAGTATCATTGAGAAACTACTCCAACCTGTGAGCCAGGCTGATGATTTATTGAATTTTTAGCAGTATATTCCAGTTTTTGAGAGCCCACGTTGTTCCATTCTCAGCCAAAACTGCTGTCTGATCTATAACTGTAATTCAACAGAAACCGCCCAGATACTGAGTGCCTGTGTTGTAGTATCAATCACAGATCAAGTGAAATGCTTCCATTCATGAATATGAATGTCTGTGTGTGTGCAGGGCAACAGCTGATGTTGAACGGCAGTCAGACAGCGGTCACACCCCAGCCGGGTTTCCCGGGTTACGGATTCGCTTCTCCTGTGTACGGCTTCAACCTTCAGCCTTGAGTCCCTCCCCCCAGGAATTCTGGGAAATGTGTGCCTGTGACACCCAAGCTCGACTGCTGCTTTCAGGAAGCATGAAAACTGTATCTCAGCAATCAAACAAACACGCAGATCGAACCGCTCCTTAAATACGTGTGCTGTTCGTGACACACAAGCTGCTCATTAACTTATGTTTTCATCTGCATTTGAGCTGTATCGCACTGATGATGAGAGGAGGGATGCTAACCCTAAACCACACTACACTAAAACACACTAGTGAGGGTGAACGGTACGATATCTTTAGTGACAGACTCGATTCTTGGTTCTTTTGTCCGCTCTCATCCGTTTAACTCTGCAGTATTATCTTTGTTTACATTTCAAGTGTATTAAATTTCAGTTGTACAATGTGAAGATCACAACCGACCGTCTTTTTATTTAACGCTACACCCACGTCGCCTTGACCATGACATGTTTAGGTCAACGTAGCTGAGCATGATCATCAGTGTTACTGCAAGCCATATGCACTGTCTGTTGTGTAATGTTGTAGTTAAAAGAGACATTAATTTTTTTAGGAAAACTATATGCAAAAAAAACAGAAAAAGTGAGGATGTGTGGGTTGCTCAGTGTTGTGTAGAGACTCAGACTGAAGAGTCAAGAATAAAGTTTACATTTCATGCGCCGTTACTGTCTGTCTCGTCTCTCGGGTCACTTCAGGTCACGGTTGTTCCTGTTGAATGTGGGTTTGTGTGTTTTTCTGCTGTAATTGCACATTCATATCTGGGCTCTTTCTCAATTTTTAACGTACCAGAAAGATCACTGATAAAAACACAGCTGGGATTAGTTTTGTTTTCAGTATCACTATAGAGATATGATTCAATGTTTATGTTCCAGAAGATTATTTTATATTCCCTAGTACAGTGATGGATCCATACTTTCATATGTACCATGATACTGATTACTGTATCTTTATTTATGTATTTTCATGGGACTCTAAAATACTTAATATAAACTGTTGAAAAAAAAACATTATTGCTAAAATTCCCCAAAACTGATACATGTCCAAAAACCATGGTACATACAAGGTTTTTCAGATTAATCAGATTCATTTAATTATTTTTCTTAGTATATTTATTTATTTATTTATTTATGTACATAATTTTGCAGGTCTGCTGTATGGAGGCCTAAACCTATAGTTATAAACCATATAGTTATTATTTATTTATAATATCTGCATGTTTGGGGATCCATACTACTGATTTTTTTTCTTACATGATTATTTCCATAGGCTAATTAAATATTTATTTACTTGTTTATAATGTCTGTCTAATTATTTATTTATTTATTTATTTATTTATAATGTCTGCAGGTTTGGGCTCTGAACTACTGAGTTTTTTTCCCCCTTTATTTTTATATTTATTTTTCCCCACATGATTATTTCCATAGGCTAATTAATTATTGACTTATTTATTTGTTTATTTATTTATAATCTCTGCTGTGTGGAGGCCCAAACCTACCGAAATTGAAAATAATAGTAAATCAATAATAGTAAAATAAATAAATCATTTAATTTATTTATTTTAATTTATTTCTGTATTTTTAACTTTATTTTTTAACGATTTATTCTTTCATTTTTTTATATTTATTTATTTATGCGTTCCTTTATTTTTATATAATAAAGATATTTTTCCCACATGATTATTTCCATAGGCTAATTAAATATCGACTTTTATATATTTATTTATTATATATTTATATATATATATATATATATAATGTCTGCATGTTTGGGGCTCCATACTACTGATTTTTTTCCCCCTTTATTTTTATATTTGTTTGTCTTACATGATTATTTCCATAGGCTAATTATTTATTTATTTATTTATTTATTAAATTATTTATTTATAATGTCTGCAGGTTTGGGGCTCCGAACTACAGAGTTTTTTTTCCCCTCTTTATATTTATTTTTCCCCACATGATTATTTCCATAAAGGCAAATTATTGACTTATTTGTTTATTTATTTATGTTTGTTGTTTTGGGGCTCCATACTACTGAGGGTTTTTTTTGTTGTTGTTTTTTTGCTTATTTCGAACTAAAATCTAAAGCTTTTTTCTATCAGTCAGATGATGTGAAAGAGATTTATTTTGTTACATTTTATATTTTATTTTATTATTCGGTTGGGATCCTCCTTAAATCGAGTTTCTCTTCTGGAGGGCGTGGCACGGAGAGAGAGAGAGATCGAGAGAGATGCGAGCCCCGCCCCTGTGTGAGATCTGACTGCTGATTGGCTGAGGGCAGTCTCATGTCATCAGTCTATGATCGCGCGCTGCTCTCAGACGCAACAGTGCTGCGCGCGTTCGTGAGAGTCTGACTGAAGATGACGCGTGAACGCGGCGGCGGAGCTGCGAGCAAAGCCAAACTCACTCATCCTGGAAAAGCCATTCTGGCAGGTCAGTTACACATCATTTCATCACAAAACTACACACAAATAACTCAACTCACGACACATTTAAGCCAAAGTGTACTGATTTCTGAACTGTTTCCATCTGAACTTGCGAAAGAAGCTTCAGGAGGTAAAATACTGAAGATTTGTGTTGGTTTCTGTGTGAATGAATATATTCAGAAAACAACCGCTTTCTTTTTCAGCAGTTTACATGTACTACATCTTTTGGTAACTAGTTTATCATTTATTTATTAGCCTATATTACAAAATACCAAACAATACAAACAAACAAAAAAGTTATTTTACCTGCGAATACTGTTAACCCACCAAATGATGATATTTAACTGATAAATCATTAAATTATACATTTTTAAGTTATCATATATAATATATATCATATATATGAGTAATGTCCTATATATAGTAACACTTTAGGGTCCTATTAGCATGCATATTACTAGGATATTGACCGTTTATTGGCACTTATAAAGCATATATTAATGCATGGTCATATTCTACATCCATATAACCTACCCAATACCTATAACAACTACCTTACTAACTATTAATAAGCAGTAATTAGGAGTTTATTGAGGCAAAAGTCACAGTTAATAGTTATAAATGAGTATGCATATATGTATGGATAAGCCAAACTCAGATGAATGTTATATTTGTGCATTAGAGGAGATTAAATGTGCTGGTTTAGTTAAAGTAAAGGTCAGATCTACGCAAGGACACACAGCTGATGTCCTCCAAACCCTGATGCTCACTTGTCAAAGAAAGACGGGAGATAAACGAGTCAATGGCTTTTAAGTTGATGAAACTAAGTCAAAGGGTATGAAAATGTTATACTTAATTTCTTAAGGCATTAATAATGATGATAATTCAATTGTAAAATGAACAGTTCTGACTCTAAATTCTGATTGGATGAGCAATGCTTGCAGAACAATTTTTTATTCTTCATAATTATTATTATTAATATGAATAGAAGTAGTAGTAGTTTGACTTTTATCACATGCTCATGCTGCTATAAGTAACTCAAGGCTATATTTTTCGCGATGCATGCATCAAAGCATTATTGTAATGATGGTCTTAGAATAGATTCAGTGCAATTATAACGTAGGTTTGGTCATTACGATTTCTCCCTCTACCTGTCTTTGTGAGCGGTGATGGATCCGCTGTGGTGTTCTCTGGGTAATTGGTGAACTACTGTACCATCTGGAAACTGTTCGTCTGAAACGAAATGACAGGTTTTAATGTCTTGGATATTTTCCTCCTGTGCTTTCTCTATATACGCTTGTGTGCTCCACCCGTCTGTAATTACACAAACCAACAAACCAGCCTTCCGATGGAAATGCCACGTCTTATTTACTGGAGAGGATATGACAGGCTGGTGCTCTGAGGGGTTGGGCCCAATTTAAAACATTATATATATATATATATATATATACACAGATCAGGCATAACATTATGACCACTGACAGGTGAAGTGAATAACACTGATTATCTCTTCATCACGGCACCTGTTAGTGGGTGGGATATATTAGGCAGCAAGTGAACATTTTGTCCTCAAAGTTGATGTGTTAGAAGCAGGAAAAATGGGCAAGCGTAAGGATTTGAGCGAGTTTGACAAGGGCCAAATTGTGATGGCTAGACGACTGGGTCAGAGCATCTCCAAAACTGCAGCTCTTGTGGGGTGTTCCCGGTCTGCAGTGGTCAGTATCTATCAGAAGGAACAGTGGTGAACCGGTGACAGGGTCATGGGCGGCCAAGGCTCATTGATGCACGTGGGGAGCGAAGGCTGGCCCGTGTGGTCTGATCAAACAGACGAGCTACTGGAGCTCAAATTGCTCAAGAAGTTAATGCTGGTTCTGATAGAAAGGTGTCAGAATACACAGTGCATCGTGGTTTGTTGTGTATGGGGCTGCATAGCCACAGACCAGTCAGGGTGCCCATGCTGACCCCTGTCCACCGCCGAAAGCACCAACAGTGGGCACGTGAGCATTAGAACTGGACCACGGAGCAATGGAAGAAGGTGGCGTGGTCTGATGAATCACGTTTTCTTTTACATCACGTGGATGGCCGGGTGCGTGTGCGTTGCTTACCTGGGGAACACATGGCATCAGGATGCACTATGGGTAGAAGGCAAGCTGGCGGAGGCAGTGTGATGCTTTGGGCAATGTTCTGCTGGGAAACCTTTGGTTCTGCCATCCATGTGGATGTTACTTTGACACGTACCACCTACCTAAGCATTGTTGCAGACCATGTACACCCTTTCATGGAAACGGTATTCCCTGGTGGCTGTGGCTCTTTCAGCAGGATAATGCGCCCTGCCACAAAGCAAAAATGGTTCAGGAATGGTTTAAGGAGCACAACAACGAGTTTGAGGTGTTGACTTGGCCTCCAAATGCCCCAGATCTCAATCCAGTCGAGCATCTGTGGGGTGTGCTGAACAAAAGTCCGATCCATGGAGGCCCCACCTCGCAACTTACAGGACTTAAAGGATCTGCTGCTAACATCTTGGTGCCAGATACCACAGCACACCTTCAGGGGTCTAGTGGAGTCCATGCCTCGACGGGTCAGGGCTGTTTTGGCAGCAAAAGGGGGACCAACACAATATTAGGAAGGTGGTCATAATGTTATGCCTGATCGGTGTGTGTATATATATTTTTATATTTAATAAGAGTAGAATATTTAAAATGTTAAATTGCAAGTTACTTTTGTCAATAAAATTACATTTTAACTGCATTTTAATTCAAGCTCAGTGCTTTACTATCAAATTTCCAATAAACAAACATGTAATATTATTAGTAACTGCACTTATTACTGCAAAACAATATTAATTTTATGATTAAATTAACTATGATTAAAATTCCCCCCAGCGCTACCAAATCAGGTGCTAGCGCTTCCATCTGTAGAGCTTAGCGGTGCTACTACTCTCATGTGTTAGTCTGGACTCTGGAGCTTTGTGTGGTCATAAAGGGATGGACATGGTCAGCAACAGTACGCAGGTCGGCTGTGGCGTTTAAACGATGCTCAGTTGGTACTGAGGGGCTCAAAGTGTGCCAAGAAAATGGTCGTGGCAAGAGATGGTTGTGCGTGAAAATCCCAGTAGATTAGCAGTTTCTTTGAACCACATTCAAAGTCACTTAAATCATTTTTCTTCCATATTCTGATGCTCGGTTTGAACTTCAGCAGATCGTGTCTACATGCCTAAATGCATTGAGTTACTGCCATGTATATATATATTAATTTTAGTACCAAATGATGTCTGAGAAATCAGAGGGATCAGAAATGTTCAAGAAGTGCTTTTGATTAGGGGTGTGCGATTTAAACAATGTGTTTTTTTAACGATGTGCAATCTGATATTATCGAGTATATCCCTCACTTTGCAAACCAAACAAACACATGCCTAGAGAGTGCATACAGTGTGTGATCAAAAATACAGTAAAAACTGTGAAATATTATTACAACAATAACCGCTTTCTAGGTGAATATAAAGTAAAGTGTAATTTATTCCTGTGATCAAAGCTGAATTTATCATCATTACTCCAGTCTTCAGTGTCACATGATCCTTCACAAATCATTCTAATATGAGGATTTGATGCTCAAGAGACATTTATGATTATTATCAGTGCTGAAAACAGTGCATGTAGCTTCTCCCTGTTTGATTTACTCTATTAAAATGCAGTAAAAATGAGGCTATAGGCTATATTTAGTATATCATATTGATATAGTTAAGCAATCACACAAAGAGTGCCGTTTTGTTTTTGTTTAGTTTTTTTTTCAAATATCAGCACAATTGCAGATGCAATTATAGATTTTATACAACAGTTTAATAAACAATTAAGTGACTTACATTTTAGACACATTTTTGCTCGACGAAAATTGTTCCAAACGTCTCAACACACAGCAGTGTTTCGTTACTGAATGAATCAGTCCACTTGAACGAATCGTTTGAATGAATGATTCAATGACTCACATATTATGAAGGTCAAATCAGAGCCGTTGAAAAACAGAGTTACGACACTCCCATAGACTTCCATAGGAACTGAGGAATGCGGAAGTAAAGCGTGTCACGGAGCGACCAATAGTTCCAGCATTGAACCCCATTCATTTCAGTGTCTCTCAAGCACACTCGCTGGCAAATTGATGAAATTACTGCATATTTTGAGATTTTATGGCATTAGTTGACCTCTCAGGAATATTGATAGAAGTGGTATTTTATGAAGCGCGTTATAGTTAATGTTTATTGTTATGTAATAGATGGTTAGACTCTAACTGCAGTTAGATAACGTGAGCAGCGCTGCAACAGCTACTATATCCAGATGCTATCGGTCATATTTCAACAGTTTTTAGTCTCTCTGAGATCTTTCTGCCGAATGAGTTTCTATGAAGTCAGCCCATTCAAGGACTAACGTATCTAGCGCCTGGATATAAAGAGTTGAATTAAATTGGTTGCCCTGTTTTTTTAAACACTATTTAAAACTTAAATTCTGTATATGCTAGCATCATTTATATTCACCTGGTGTGTATGCTTATGTGAGTATCATAAAATAACATTCGGACGTTAACAACATTGAAATAAGAGAAATTACCACTATAACCAGTAGATGGCGGAAGAGGAACACTTATTGGCTCATTAGCCATTTTTTTCTCTTTTATTTTTAATTGATTTTTATAGATTATCAAATCACTATTATAACATATCTATTTTTGTTAGTGTTAAATATATAGGCTAATTGTAGGGAAAATCACAAAGTCTCATGAAAAACAAAAACTTCACAATAAATCTTTATTTAAATCGTGTCTGTGCTTTGTTTGTTATGATGAGAGGATCTGTAGATAATTGGGAAGATTCGCGTAAACTTCCACTAAAATTCATTCAGCGTTTTGAGACTGTATAAAACTTGTTTTGATCGATATGGATTCTCATTCCCGGTAAATTAAACATATGACTGGTCATTATTTTCAGCAGAAATGCCCGTGATTGGCTACAACACTCAACGCTGTAAAATCATGCACTCACATGACCCAAATAAAATAAAACATTAACGTTGTCTCTTTATTTCTCCCCAGAATAAAATGCTACTTTAAAGCCTAGTCGAAGTCGAAATGCTTCGTTCATGAAACGATCAGCCGTTTGAACGAATCGGTTGAATTTTAGGAGTCATCTGTCAACGGCAGTCCTAGACCTGTCAAGATACCAGCACAATAACACACTCAGCAAAATATTGTCTGATCATCGTTATTGACAAAATCCCAGAAAATATTGATATTTTTTCTGTTGAAAAGCTCTTTTGTTTGTCATGTTTCTAGAAGTCTCACTCCGGTGAATGGATTAATAGAACATATTATGTTGTGTGTGTGTGTGTGTGTGTGTGTGTGTGTGTGTGTGTGTGTGTGTTGTGCTTTCAGCTGCTGGACTCAGATTGTGTTGTATTGTAGAGCGGCTCTGGTCTACTGTCATACAAACCAAGCAGTGACCTGGAAACATTTCAAACGTTACACACACACACACAGCATTCCAGAGCAGTTTTCCATAGTCACATGTGTAGTGAGATTACAGCCATATGACAGGAGAACGGGGACATGTTCACATGCGGGATCGCCCGTCACGGCGGGTTTTATGGGAACATTCAGGGTTTGAGCTCTGTGTGCAGCATCTGTGACGTGATGTTGAGTACCATAGAAAATCATATCCTCAAATCATGTTTACAGTAATGCATCAGGGTAACACTTTATTTTAAGGTGACGTAGTTACACGTTACTACATGTACTTACTATAGTAGTAACAGTAAATTAAGCAACTAACCCTAAACCAAACCCTAACCCCGTAACTCTATAGTAAGTACATGTAGTTAATAATATTACTCAGTACTTAGTTGAGTAATTACAATGTAACTACGTCACCTTAAAATAAAGGGTTACACTTTATTTTAAGGTTTCATTGTTGCAGTGTAATTATATATTTAAGAACTGATTAACATTAATTAATTACATGTACTTACTATAGGATTAGGGTTTGGTTAGTTGCATGTAATTATGCATAATTTATTATGGTAAGTACATGTAACATATGTCACAAGGACACTGTAAAATAAAGAGTTACTTAATAAAGTGTAACCACATTTTGAAAATATATAACAACACTTAAATATTATATTTTAATGACGCTAGTGTGATCACTAGCAAACGTTTCGTTTCAGTGAATCGCATCAAAAATGATTCAACGATTCAAATTTGTTTCCTGCGTAGCATTTTTCATATATTATTTTTTAATATATATATATATATTAAGGTAATACAGCTATTTTTAACTATGTATTATTATAAAGGTTCACGTTTATGAAAAATTATTAAATGTTATTCTTCCTTGTGTTCATTTAGTGATGACATGTCTTTACATGTCTTTAATATTTTAATAAAAACTAGTCCTGTCAAATCGATTAATCGCATCCAAAATAAAGGTTTGTGTTTACATAATATATGTGTGTGTGTACTGTGTATAATTATTATGGATATGTAAATACACACACATGCATGTATATATTTAATTAAAAAAATATATTTATATATAAAATATTCAGGTTTATATATAATATAAATGATATAAATATATATATATACACAGTATATACATGCAAATATTTGTGTGTGTGTGTATTCAAATATACATAATAATTATACACAGTACACACATATATATTTTGTAAACACAAACTTTTATTAATCGCGATGAATCGTTTGACAGCCCAAAAACATGTCTTTAATATTTTAGCTAATTTTACTGTTTTAGTTTTTTTAGTATTAAACATTTTTATCTACTTGAATGACAGTTTAGTTGAAATTGCAGAGCAAATACATAAATATTCAGATATAAGTACTATAAATATTGAGTATTATGTGCACCATGTTGATAAATACATATTGAGTCCAAAAAATATTTATTTTTGGGAGTTTTTCAATGTGCTCTCAGAACTTTGGACCATATTGTATATTAAATACTGGCTCATATAACCAGATATATTGTTCATATATTTCATCCAGCCATGATGGGTCAGATGTGCGGTCGCCTGCGGTGCTTCTGTCTAATGGAGAGCCGTCAAATCCCTGCTATTGTGTTTTCTTCAGCACTCAAGCCTTTTATACAGCTATTGCTGTACGTGTGTGTGTGTGTGTGTGTGTGTCTTGCCGGGAGGCTGCAATTAAGTGCAGCGAGTGCTCGTCTCGTCTCTGAGGCCGAGGGCCGGCGCTGTGTTTCTGCTCTCCTCCGCTCATCAGCGTCCTCAGTTTTCCCGTCTGTCCGCTTGTGTCTGTCTCTCCCTCAGTTTTCCCGTCTGTCTCTCCGAGCTCCGACCTGAGAGTGGCTCACGACGGCTCCAGGCCCTCGAGCAGATCAAACGTCATGTATTAATAGAGCTGTAATGTTGCTTTATCGAATAACATGAAAGGAATTATCCATCTGTCATCTGCCTTTAATGTAACGCCAGAATCCTGAAACACATTCTTCCGGCGGGAATCGCCACATCTAATTAAAACAGCGACTTAACAACAAGATCCTGTGATTATTTACTCACTCCAAAGCCTGCATCACTTTATTTCTTCTGTGAACGGAAAAGTTTGGGGTCAGTAAGTTAAATAAATGAATTATTTTTATTCATTAAAGGGTGCTATTCTGCATTCTGACTTATTAAAGAGTTGATTCTCATGCTAAACGTCGCCAAAATAAAAAACGAGTTGGACGTATGACGGAGTATTTCTGTGCCTAATACACTCCTTCAGGATTCAAACAAGTTTCGGATAGTTTTTTCCGAGTATGGCCCTGTATGATGTCATAAAGGGCGGAATTCCTTGTATGGGCA